>JAQQPU010009410.1:0-31879 GCA_029168905.1 Artemia sp. Kazakhstan ARC1039
CTTTATTGGGAGCAGCAAAGGAAAGAAAACTAATTAGCCAACAGGTTACAGCTTTACAGTTGGCAATGTCAGCCTGGGTAGCATCAAAATCCAAGGAGATGAGTATTATGGACAGCTTGCCCGAATTGCTGAAAAAAAATTTCCTGATTCGTCAGTAGTAAAGCCTCTTGCATGTGGAAGAACTAAAACCACTGGACTAATCAAAAATGTAATTGCCCCATACGCCATCAGCCAACTGAGCTCAAGATTGGAAAAATCACTCTTTTCGCTGATGGTTGATGAAAGCACTGATATGTGTGGGACAAAATACTTAGTCATCATCGTTCGCTACTATGACAACACTACATGCGGAATCAAGGAAGACTTTTTGGCCATTCCAGAAGTTGGGGATACAAAAGAAATGGGCCTTAAAAACTTGATCTATAAGACTTTAAGTGAGAAGAAGATGACAATAAAGAACTGCATAGGATTTGCATCTGATAATGCAAATGTGATGCTTGGGAAGAACAACGGCCTTGCAGCCCTCATAAAGAAAGATATTCCCTGGCTGGCTATTCTCGGATGCATTTATCACAGTTTTGCACTATGCTTTGCTAGTTCTTGTGCGCAGTCACCTACAGAGATCGTCAGATTCAGCAATGATATACACACGTACGCATAGAATAGTGCCAAACGACTCCGTGAGTATAAGGAATTCCAAAAGTTCTGTGAAGTAACCGATCATGCACTCCTGTACCCATCTGAAACTCGCTGGTTAGTGTTTGAGGCTGTCTCTGAGAGGCTGGTGGAACAGTGGACTGCTCTGACGTTGTTTTTCGCCTTACCTGTGAATGAAGGTTGGGATCAAACGGCAGCGAAGCTTTATACAGCTTCGATCGATCCCGAAGTCAAGCTTTATTATCTTTTTCTGAATTACGTTCTTCCTATTGTAAACGACCTGAATCTTGAATTCCAGAACGCAGAAGTGAAAGTTCACAAACTTTTGAAAAGCGTGGGTAATACTCTCTCCGAACTGGCAAGGAATTATATCAAAGACGAGCTTTTGTTCATACGTTCAGTCTTCGAAACAGATTTTTCAAACCCAAGACACTTCAAAGCTATGTAGACGGATATGCATTTTGGAGCCGAATTTGAGCTCTTTGCAATTGATCAGATTGAAAGTCGGAAACTTCAAAACAGACAGCTAGCTGCGACAAAGAAAAATTGCCTTGCGTTTTATATCAAGCTGTGCTCTGAAATAAGCGAAGAGTAAACAGTGAAGACCCCTTGCTTGGAATGCTAGACTGGTTATCTCCAGAAACTGCTTTATCCGGATCAGTTCCTTCTATAATCCCTCTTTTCCGCATATTCAAGGACTGTTTCAATGGTTCGCTGGAAGTTGAAGCCCTAAACAGAGAGTGGATGCGACTACCATTCTTGAAGAAAGAGCTAGGGGAAGGGAAAGTGTCAATTTCGGAATTTTGAAATTTAGTGTCCGCCTTCAAGGGTGGTGCTGGGGACTCTGCTTTTGTTCACCTACCTATATTCATAAAGGGTATTATGTCGTTGCCTCATAGCAGCGCTTCGGCCGAACGTCAGTTTTCACTGTTAAAGCTAGTTCGGACCCCCCTCCGGAACAGACTTCTGCCAGAAACAATATCCGATATTATGCATGTCAGGAGGGTAGTACGGAATCCAGAGACTTGGGATATTCCAACAGAGCTGGTCAGGAGTGCGAGGAAGTGGAAGCGTGAGCTTAAATAATATTTTATTACTATAAAAGTCTGTAAATAAAATTCTCTTACTGAACTTTTAAGGTGACACCTTTAGCGCGTTGCCCCCGCTTAGTCCCATTTAGACAAAATGGGACGGAAATTGGTAGTGTGGACTGCTTTTCCTGAAAAAGTGCCAAAAAGGAGACAATTGCCAAGTGATAAATAAAAGTAGCTTTTAAATGTAGTAGCTCTTAAACAGAAAAAAGGTTAATTGTCTAACTGATGCTTTAGTTTTTTTATTTTTTTTCAGGTTTTGACTCAGAAAAAAACAGATAACTGGATAACTTCGATACGGATAATACGGATATTGGTTGATACGGATAACTGGTAAACTTGTACAGATTTGTTTCAAAAGACTGCACATTTAGCTACTTTTCCTGCTTCCAGTTTTCTGTCCTATTTTCCCAGAAAACGGATAGTACGCGGCAAATTTTTAGGCAGGGAGATAGTACTTCTCTGTCGTGGTAGTACTTTTGAGCTATCCTGGCTAGTACCAGTAGTTTTGTTGAAGTGGCAACTCTGGTTCAGAGTGACTTCAGTAAGAGTTCTTTTCTTTATACCTTTGACTTTTTTTGATCAGATTAGGTAGAGTCTGGAGCCCACAGAGTGGCTGAGATTATACTAGCTTGGTATAGGAAGAGAATCCTATACTCAGCAAGAGATCTTTCCTCGAGGGAAAGAAAGGAGATTGAGAAATTTAATCTTTGTGGTGCCTGGGGCCAAATAGCGTTGCACTTTTATATAAAGGGAAAGTACCCTTGTCAAAGAGCCCTGTCTTGCTTCATTGTCAAATTGACAAACTGGCAAATGTAAATTAAGAACAATAAACGTAATGTACTGATTTTTGTGTTCCTTTAATCTGTTGATAGAAATGTTTTAAAGCTTTTTTTATCGAAGCAGTTTTATATGATTGCGTTTGTGCGTGAAGAGCTCAATTATATGCATTTTTAAGCACTTTGATGCTATTTAACATCTTAACGAATCAATGACCGATATAAAATAAAACCGTAATATCTGGTATATATTTGTGGAACTACTAATCTTATTTCACACTTTCAGGTAAGAAATACCGAACGTTTGATGTTGACGATTTCGTCTTGAGTTTAAGGCGGTTCATTCACCGTCGCAATGATTCAGTATTAGATCCTTTGCATCGATGTCAAATTGATGAATCGCCTATTCTGATGGAAACGTATCTTGGGCTATCTTCGTTAGTTCACAATTTCGGAGAGCTTGGATACTTCAAGATTCGCGGAAAATTTAGCTTTTGAAAGCATGATCTTAAGCTTTGAACTATGGACTCCATGAAGTTTGCATAGGAAAAGTGAAACTAAAGCGAAAAAGAGACTTGTCATAGGGATTTTGATGCTACAAGAATAATTAAATGCGTTTTTATTTCAGATGATTTGCCTCTAGTTCAGATATCTAAATCAGATAGCTAGGATTTTTGAAACTTAGTGCAATATTTAACTTTTGAGAATAATTTTGAGCATCTAACTGTGGTCTATGTCTCGCTCATGCATAAATCTAAAGTAAACAAACGAATTTATCTTATAGCATGGGAATGATCCTGGAAATGATTTCAAAATTAGTACATATTTCCTAATAGTTCTCTACTGTTAATTTTAATCCATGAAGTTAATGGATATCCCAAAGAAATTTATATTTTGGTAATATTATCATAATATGAAGTTAATTAATACCGACTTTTTCTTCCTTATGCGTGAGATATAGTGCTATAAGCTACAATACTGTTAAAGACAATTGGAAGTTTGAGATTAAAATTCTGCGAATTTAGTCACGTACTCATTCTATGGGCCTGATGGACTACATGACAAATAAAGTGAGAAATATATATCACATCAAGGTCTTGGCTGCTGAAAAGACCTCAAAATCAGTTCTCATTTTGAAAACTAAACGTACACTCTTTAAGGTTAATATATAAAAACGTGTAAATTACAGTTAAATATAAGTACCATTATCGTTACCATTGCTGTTTGTCTTTTCCTAGGATGCTGTGTGAATAAGTGTGCTTAAGTATTTTTGTCTGAAGTAACAAATTTGGTTTTTAAGGCCGTACGGTATGATTACCGAAAATTAGCTATGCAGAAGAGATCTTACTGTACAAAAATGGGTGATTATATTTTGATGAATACGTATTCTTTAAAACATAGTCAAAACAGTAAAACCCTATCATGAGCTCTGACGAGTACACATGTGCTGCCATCTACAATTGAGTCTAACGCTGACGGGCTATAATTTATTCAAGGATTATTGATCGAGTCTAATGGGGTCAAGGTCAATTGATTTGTTGTTGTTTTGTCCAGGTGTATTGACACTGGGGGTGAAGTTTGCACATGTGCATTGACGATGGGGAAGAGATTTATTGATCTGGGACTCAAGGGGGAACTAAATTTCCGAGAACTTGATTTACATAATCGGTGGGAAGAGATGTATTGATCTAGGACTCGAAGGGGAAGTGCATTTCCGAGAAATTGATTGCGTAATCGAGTAGAAACTAGATTTCCGAGAAATTGATTGCATAACCAATGGGGGAATTTATTGATCCGATAAGGGGAAACAGGATCACGTGTCTCCTTCTAAGCCAATCAGAGGACCAGAAATATTAGCGGGAGAGGATTGCAGAGAATATAAGGAAAGGATTTTTGCTATAGTTTTTATTAGTCTGTGAATAGAATTCAAAGGAGTGAGAACAGTTTGACTTTACTCATTTGGATATATTTGTGCTGATGATGAGTGGAATGTTTACCCTATTAGAAGTTGATAGTGGAGTTGGTATCAATAATACAAGAGCACCAAATATTGCGGTGGAAATAACGAGAGGATCACGGCTTTGTCTGGAATGGCATGAAGTATGTGCAAGATATGTGATATCCCTAAGCAAATTTAAAATGGAGGATCAATCATGTTTCGCTGCAAAAGTTGATATAGCACATGTGAATAGACTTCAATGTGCTTTAACTGCATTAGTGAAAAATATCGAAGACAATAAACAGTATCACTAATTGTACATGTATACTATTATTGTTGTAATTATCCAATAAAATTGTTTCGAAATCGAAAATGTTCCCTTTCATTTTGTTGTTAGAATGTTAGGCTAACGATTCATGGTCAGTCTAGTGTCAGTAGTCAGAGTGATAGGATTGAAAAATGAATAAATTTGAGAAAGAGAGAATTAGATCGAATCTTGTGTTTATGGAAAAACATTTGATTTTGGATGATGATTTTCTTGAGTTATCTCTTTAACGCAAGAAATTTTCTCGGGGAACACTTGACGATATAATGAAAACTGATTCTCCCCCATTAGACTATTGTATGAAGCTTTGTCGATGTGACTCAAATGCTTATACTCAATTTATTGAAATATTAATTGGAACAAAGCAGAATAATATCGTGAATATACTTTTGAAAACATTGCCATAAATTCAATGTAGATGGCTCCCCCACAATTCGAAAGAGGTGACGTCACAGAGTTACTCCTCTCCCATTCCTCCACCCTGAATTTATCGAGCGAGGACGATCAGTTTCGTTTTAGCTGTGAGAAAAATGACATCGGAAACCAAAAAAATGTTCTATACATGTCCACTATTGGCAGTTGGACACAATGTGAGAATTGTACAATTATTGATGACTATAATGAAAAGTGTAAATTATGTAATCCTTGTAAATTACATAGAGGCTATGCAGTACAAATTAAAGGATGTAATTCATGTCTTGAAGAGACTTGTGACTCTCACCCTAGAGGACATCTGTGCTCCAATTGTCACTATGACAAATGTGATCAGTGGGAGAATACTTACCCCGCTATGATTGGAAAGAATCCCAAATGTGATTTTAGTTTATTTCTACGAGGTTGGTATCGTCGTGAATTTAAATTATTCTGGGAGGAAGAGTCTGGTCTACGATTCAACTGTTGGGGTAACAAGACAATTTGGTTTCTACTTCATCGTTGTGACGACACTGCCTATTATGACTATAAACCAAGTGATTTTTATTTGGCAGTTACCGAATCTGATTCACCATTTGAAAACACTGTATGTGATATTGCTTCAAATAGACAGATTGAAACTCGTGAATTTCATAATATGAATGCAAGTAGTATCATTGACTATACAAAGAGATATGACAAGAGTGAAGTTACATTACACTGTAGAAAATGTGACCCTGACTTTGCAGTCAATCAAATTCAATATACAGTGAATCCAAATGATTTACCGGCAGTAGTGGTTCACAACAGTTGCCTATACACCGAAGAAGCAGAAATCTAAAGTGAAGATTTAACGACATTGTTGTATGTATAGATTTTATTAATAAACAAATTCATAAACATTATTTAAGCACTTTACTCTTAGGGCACTGAAATCAATATTATACAGGTCTGAGAGGATATTTTCTACTAGAAAGTCGTTCAGGCGTGGATTGTCTACATAAATGTTGAGAAACTGCTTGTAAGTTTAGTTGCGACATTGGAACACAAAATATAGTAGTGCATGGAAACCACAGCTTTTACTCGTCAGATCCTGCACTCTCCTCCGATTTTGAATAATAGTTTTCCCACTGCTCTCAATATAGTTGCTGATGTGGAGTGTGTAGAATGTATATGGTAGACCAAGAGGATAAAAAAATTCAATAGTTTTCACTGTTTAAAAAATGCACAGCCAATGACCCGTCAGCAAAGTCGACGGACTGCTATTAACAATAATCAGGGTATTGTTGGCACTTTAAATTTTTCCAAGAAAGTCCGAGAGTAGACAATAGGATTTGTACTGGGACATGTAGGGATCCATATTAAATACATTGATTATTTGACTGGTGTTCATGGTGCCAAGTCTAGTAGGAAACTACCTTCGGGAGTGATTTCCCAATAGGTTTCATATTGATTTAGTGAGATTAGTGCAATACTCTCAGCCAATGGGTCGGCAAATGTACACTCTAAACGCACACTCCCCGTACGTACTATACTCATATCTTTCGTGCCAGACAAATCCAATACAATGATACCTTGTGTTTTAGCAAACATTTCTTCGGGTATACCATTTTCAAATACTTGTGAATCATGATCTAGGGTTCGCATGGTCGACTCATACAATGTTCTATAGGATTTATCAAAAGATAGATTATAGAATGGGATGCCGTTTACTTTGCAAACAAGAGATGAAAGCCCAAACATCTCGAATTTATGTGGACATCCAGTCCACGATCCTATTGCACTAGCGCTTTTTACAAATGCCAAAGCGAGTTTTGACGGAATTTCGCCATTGATAAAGGATGAGTCGGTGAAGGTGCGTGATCCCATGGCAATATGACGTTGATTGGTGATTGTATGAGGAACAAGTAGTTGTATATTATTTCCACTCACTCTCAGTTTTTCCACTGCCAAAGCAACAGAACTCATAACTTGTTGTTTGCGTACACGAAGTATTGCCGTGGTGACGGAGAGAGTCACATCAGGATTGGCAGCAAGTTCTTTTCTCAATATGAATTTGGATCGTGCAAGCGTCAATTTTGTATCCACTTTAACATTGGGTGGTAGCCATTTGGGTATATTAAATATTTCATGATATATTTTTCCAACTAGATGTAATTCACTAGTTGTAGCATTTTAAAGTGCATCTGTACTATCAGTATTAGTAATATATTCATATCCATTGGAGGTGCCTCTCAATTCCTTGTATGACTTGGGTGTCATCAGCATGAATTGCATATAGCTTGTATAATTTGAGAGATTGTTGCTTGTGCTCACCAGCGTGCCATTGATGTAGACACTGATTTAACGAAATAAATTATGTAATACACAATTTTCATAGGATATTCCATCGGCAAGAATTGGCAATGTATTATTAGATTTCTGGACTTTCATTTGTAAATCTATAAATGTTGAAGACATGTCCATAAAGTAGTCTTCATTGGAATAAATTTGAAAGTGGATATTATCGGAGAGGGGTTGTTGAGGATAAAATTGTTCATAGTATCCATGCTTGACACTCACATCAACATTTTCAGCATTGAATAGATTAAATGGGGTGGTGATTGAAGGTTGAGAATCCTTATGTGGTAGGTAGGACATCTTAGGAACAGAAATCTAGTTTCGATCTTCTTCTTCTTCTTCTTCTTCTTCTTCTATTTAACAGCAGGTGGGCTATTCAGTAATACTATTTAGCCCTTTTCCTTTTGCTTCATTCTGTGGGCTAGAGAGCTACTGGCTTGATTGCCTCATGATTATTAGTTATTTTCAGATATCTTTCAGTAGATCTTTCGACTCTAGGAGTTCAATTATGAGATGATAGATGTCGATTTTTCTGCTCTGTGTGCAGGTATAGTTGGCTAGGCTCTTGGCTGATAGTGAGATTTTGTAGTGTTTGAAGCATTTTAACAGTTTACAAAGCAAGGTATGTTGTGCAGACGTCAGCATATTACATTCAAATAGGCAATGGTCAATTGTTTCATTATTCATATTACAATGCCTGCAAATAGGGGACAGGGGAATTGAACCCCCTGAATTAGAAAACTTATATGAGAATGCAAGAAAATTTGGTCCATTTGTTCCAGAACGAATTATTTAATAAATTTTAGAAAGATACTTATTGGGTAAGGGGGAAAGGAAAGGATTAATCTTATTAAATTAATATCTGATAGCCTCCATCGGTAAATATCTCTAATTGGGATTGGTCTCCCACTTGGCTTGTCAATATTTATCGCATTTTTTTCTATTTCATCAACCTGATGATTACCACTTATGCCAGAGTGGCTGGAATATACTGAAAATAAGTTCTTATGCCACTTGAAGCAAGATTATCTATAATACTGAGACAACGATAAGTGTCAATGTCCAACTTATACTGAGGAGCTGAGGCCAGCAACTCAAGGCTTGATAAAGAGTCGGAATATACAATAATATTATTTGAATTTGCAATCAAAGGTTGGTTTTCCTTAAGGTGTTCTAATGCCATGATTATGGCATTTAACTCAGCAGACATTATAAATAAATTATTATATAATCTCTCGCCCATTGCAATTTTCAGGTGAGGAAGGAAAGTACCACTTGCTACCTTCTCATTCATTTTTGATCCATCAACAAATATTTGGAAACGATGTTTATAGGTAAGTGTATTAAGTTCAGCATATTTTTTCTGGACAAAAGCAATGGGGGTTAAATCTTTATTCAACTTTGAGAAATCAGTATTTATTATGGGACTTGACCAATTCCATGGAGGGGATTGGGGGAAAGTGGGTGCAATAGACTTTGCCGGTACGGGGAACTTCTTCTGAATATTGACATACTCATCTGCAATGCCTCTAGACATGGCTGGATTTCTTAACCAATTATGTAGGGTGTGTGAGCTATTTGATTCAATTTTTGTAATATGTTTTGTCAAGAGAAAGCTACGTTTCTCCCTTATTGTTGTTAATCCACTCTCCCTAAGCAGAAACTTGGTGCTTTTGGGTTTCCTAAGACCAAATATGAGACGTATTATATCATTTTGTGTTGTTTCAATTTTTTGTATCTGGGTCTTTGCACATGCACCATAGACGATGAGCCTATAGTCAATATGGGGTCTTATACGTGATTTATAAAATTAGAGTAAGGTTTTCTCCTTACATCCCTTGGGTGTGGAAAGAAGTCTTTTTAGTACATTTGTTTTTCTATAGCATTTTTTATTGTGTTTGAAATGTGGAGGTGGAAACGAAGTTTTCGGTCAAGCATGAGACCAAGGTAACTAATATGATTATGTTCTGGAATAGTTGTTTTATTTAAAATTAGTTTTGCATAACATGGTTTCGCTTTCGGTGAAATTGGATTATTTTTGACTTGGTAGGTGCAATGGGTAAATCTGAATGTTGAGAGAATTTTTCAAATTGGAAAAGTGACTTTTGCAGATTTGACTGTGCTATCTCAAAGGTGTTAGGTGTTGCCAGATGACCATAGCACCAGATCGTCAGCATATTGTAGATTCGTGTGAGGTAGGTTCATGTCCCAGAAATATAGGGCAAACAGGAGGCAACTGAGGACTGCTCCCTGAGGTAGGCCTTCGATTATTGTGTTTTGGGGTGAAGAGGCTGAACCAACACAAACAATGAAACTTCGCACTTCTATGAAGGATTTTATAAGAGATACAAGCTTGGGGGGTAGTCCAAGGTCTGCAAGTTTGTTTAAAAGGATTTGGTGGTTCACATTGTCATATACCCCTTCAAAATCCAGGAAAGTTCCAACTAGGACATTATTTTTGAGAATGATTCATTTATTGCATTTGTTAGCAAAATGAAAGCATCTGTTGAGGAGTGGTGTTTCCTGAATCCAGTTTGAGTGTGAGGGATCATATTATTTTTTTCAACAAACCAGAAGAGTCTGCAATAGATCATTTTCTCCATTATTTTTCCCATCACAGGAGTAATCATTATGGGCCTTTAGGACTCAGGGTTCTCTTTGGGTTTATTTTTCGTTAGGACTGGTAGGAGGGACGAACATTTCCATATATTGGGGAACATAGAAGATGCTCAAGAGTGATTATAACAATTTAGCAGTTCTTGTTTGTATGAAGGGGTGAGATTCTTTATCCATGTAGGGTGTATATTGTCATAGCTGCCGCTAGTTTTGGTCCTAATATGATGTTTTGCATTATTCATTTCTTGTATTGAAAATGGACTAGTTATATACTCGGATCCTGGGCGTGGTTGGTAACTTAGGTTCATAGGAATTAGGGACATTTTGCTTCGATTATTTGATGTTAGCTTATTAACAAAAAGAGTTGCAAATAACTTAGCTTTTTCATTATCATTGTTATAATGGATATTATTATGTATAAGCTCATACAGGAGTGGGTTGGGGGAAGTCTTTTTCCCACAGATGTGGCTTATGACTTTATGTATAATTGGCTCAAGTGTTTCTCTGGAGAGATTATTTGCAAAATTATTCCTGTATTTATATTTACATCTATTATAGTCTTTTTTAGATTAGATTCTGCTTGTATTTTTTTTAAATATGTGGTAGGTGATGGTTTGTTTATGAATTCTGTCCTAGCTGTCTTTTTTATTCTCCATTTATTTTGGCACTCATTGGTCCACCATGCTTTAGGAATGTGTTTAGGGAAGGTTTTCTTGGGTGTTGTCCTGGGGATAGCATGATTAGCTGTATTTATTAGTAAAGATGTCAAGACTTCAGCATGTGTGTCAACTGTTGTGTTTGAAATGCATGAATTTTGGGTGAAACTTGTAATTTCATCATTTAGCTTATTTTGGAACATAGACCAATTTGCTTTAATGTTGATATATTTGGAGGTATGTGGTAGAGTTTCAGCAGGTTCATTTAGGGAGAAAGCTATAGCAAAGTGGTCAGTATATAGATTATCAATTTTATTTATATAAATTTTATTCAAAATATTAATTGTCACAATTTGTAGGTCAATTGTGGAGAATCTGCCACTTATAGGGTTGAAATATGTATTCAGGTTTGGAGGGGTAGCGACAGCTAATTCATTATTATTTGAAGTCATATTCTCAATCAATTTACCAGCTTTATTTGCTGGTTTATTCCCCCACAAAAGGCTCTGGGCATTGAAATCTCCACAAATAATGATATTTTTTTACATATTAGAATTATTTATATAATTAAAGAAATCCATGAAATCTGTAGTTTGGCCATTAGGGCTATAAAAGTTATTATGTAGGTTTTTGTATTATTCAGCCAAACACTGATACCAATTGCATCAATATCATTTGCAAAATATGGAAAATTGATGCCGAAGAATTTTATATTATTTTTAAGTAATAAAGCTACTCCACCTCCTTTTCTCTCTGATGATCTATCCTTTCTCAGGATAGTAATCCCAGAGACTTAATTTGTTGAATTTGGGTTAAATGAGTTTCCTGGAGGCAAGCAATATTAATGGAATTATTATTCATAAAAGTTATGAGTTCATTTAGCTTATATTCTGTGAGTGATCTTACGTTCCACTGGAGTATTGATAAGTGTTATGTTGTTGATTTATTTTTCATATGACTGTGTATCAATGCTCAGCTTTGTTAAAAGTAAAGCAAGATCTTTTTTTGCTTGAATGAGCATATCATCAGGGATGCAGATTTTTGCCAATTCTTATTTTTTGTTTTGATTTCTGTAGTTGATTTTTGTTTTCTGTAATTGAGGTATGTTCATGGACTGATCTGCATTACAGTTTAGAATGAATAAGCATATATTTGGGTATTGCATGTTTGGTTGTGCATCCTGTTTGTCAGTTAAGGGATTAATTCCTGGTAGTGTTTCTGGTTTTTTTCTTCTTGGGAGGGGGGGCCAGGCTGACCTCATCTCACTGGACAAGAAGGTTTGTTGACTTGGTGATTCCTTCTGATTGGGAAGTGAGCTAGGGGGCTTAGAGGATGGTGTTTTATACGGGGTATTTGATGCATTGGGGGCGTTTGACTTGAGGGTTTTGGTTAGTTTCATTACTGGCATTATTTGGTACTGTTGGGCAGAATTTGCTTCCATTGCTGCAAAGGGGTATGGAATGGCCTTCTCTGTTGCTATTTGGAGTGTTAGTACTCTTTTCTTATATGCAGGGAACAGTGATGTATTGGTAGATTCATGTGGGCCTTTGCAATTGATGCATGTAGAATGAGTGTTGTTGCAAGTTGTCAACTCTTTAGGATGGAATGAATTACAATAACTACACTCTAGAAGAATTTCATTGCATTTGTTTGTTGTGTGTCCCAGTTTGAGACACTTCTGACACTGGATAGGCTTTGGTATGTATTCCTTGTGTGGTTTCATTTGCCCAAATAGGAATAACTTTTCGATGATGTTAATTTTTTCCTTCAGTGTAAATTAGAAGGATCTACTTGTTTTTAGGCCATTGGAGTTAGGTTTACCAAGTTGGGTAACATCTTCAACTGGGATTGTGTTTCCAGCCCTATCTGAGAGCCCCAAATTTAACTCCTGAATAATAATTTCAGGGGGAGCATTATAAACTACTATTTTGGTTGGGGATTGTTTTGGGCTCCATTTAGATGCATTAACTGGGGTATTCAGAGGGGATTTTAGGTTGATTATTGTGTCTGCTGATTTCTGATCTTGGACAGCTATTAGCAGAGATCCATCACGGTGAATATTAAGAGAGAAAATTCATTTTATCAATTTGAAAATTGCAACTCTTATTGCAGTAATCTTTTTTATTTCAAAGGGGTTAATAGGGGTAATTTTAAGGTAAATTCCTAAGTTTTGGGAGGGAGGATCTTGGGTAGGGAGAGGGGAAATGCTTTTGATTGGGGAGATTTTTTCCTTTTTTTGAGCTTCTAGAAAGGACCTC
This sequence comes from Artemia sp. Kazakhstan ARC1039, assembly GCA_029168905.1. NCBI lineage: Eukaryota > Metazoa > Arthropoda > Branchiopoda > Anostraca > Artemiidae > Artemia > Artemia sp. Kazakhstan ARC1039. The sequence goes on from JAQQPU010009410.1 coordinate 13,073, forward strand.
TTGAAACCCATTATCATCATTTATAGTGACATGGCCCTTACACTGATCATTGTCCTATTCTCAGAATTGGAGCTATCATGTGAACTTTGAGATAGTGTGCTTGACCAGCCAGGATGGGTATCAGTTTCACTGGTGTTTGGGGTGGGATCTGGGGGAACTTTTTTTTGAAGACTTCTAATCATTGCTATCTAATCATACTTCTAATGAGGACTTCTAATCATAATTCTAATCATTCGATCTAACAATTCTCTTTCTGGGGCTTCTTCTTCTTCTACTACTGTTTACAGTACGTGTCGGCTTTTTCCTTCTTTTCTTTGACAGGTGTGATGTCTTTCGTTTCTGACCTGAGTAGAGACTGATGAGTGATGCATTGTTTCTCGACTCTTTTCAACCCTTTCCATTTTGTTTTAATCTCTCGCCAAGAGTTCGCGCACTGGACCTGAGATTTTCCGTAGCACTTTTTTTTAAAATCCATGCCAGAGCCCCAATCGTATAGTGTAGAGGATGCAAAATCTGTTGCAGCCGTTACAAGATAATTTCTAGCCAGAGGTAGTGAAGAGCGAAACAGCTTAGCGAACCAACCGCCAAGACCATAGCCAGACATTGACGAGCGATCTTTGTAATAGTACATTCCATTGCCCTGTTGTCTTGGGCTAAGAGTATTAACATAGCAGTCAATATCAGGACAAATGAATGCCACTTTTCTATTATTAGACATCTTGTTCTTGAACGATGGCACGAAAATGGCATGTAATCACAGCCAAAACTTTTGATTTTGCTAGGGGATCACCTAGTTCACTTCTTAGTGTTAACTGACAGAGTTCCAAATAGGAAGTGTTTACGGGAATATACTGAAGATGCTTTATATTGTAGTGGTGAATATGTTCTTGATTGGTTTTTCGTTCAAGAGCCCATAAGAGGGGAACATTTGAATTACCAGCCCGGGATGTTTCCACACATGAAGCGTAGAGAAATATACATGTATCCGTGGAGAAGGCAGGTGGGTTGTGTGCAAAAATGAAATTAGTGTTTCCGGCCCTTTTACCATTAATTATATTGAGCTTAAAGCCAAGAACGTCCTTTAGATTATCATTCAGAATAACTTTTTCTTTGGCAATAGGTGAACTAATGAAGATCTTGCCCTCCTCCTTTGAATAGTTGAAATGAAAAGCTCCTTTTTTACGAGCCGAAATTCTTTTATTAATAGAACGACATAAATCATCCATACAGGTGAGTTTCTCGTAGGGTAATTCAATATATGGATAATCAATCCAATTGATCTTTTATATTTGTTCTTGATCACCTGAGGGTGGTGGTGGCCAATCATAGGGTCTAATTTTTATTTCAAATTTACGATGTTTTCTCAGGTTGTCGTAGTTATTTTTGAGAATACAGTCGACAAGAGCCACTTCATACTTTCCACTGTCATCGAATTAGATGGTGGGGGTGAGTTTCGTCCAAAAATCACTTGTTCTATTCAAATCATTGTAAATAGGATCAGAAATACTGGACATGAAAGTCAAAATGAAATCATTGGGCATTGTTAATATTTTCAGCACTGACCCAAGAATCAAAATCAGAGTTGTATCCTAGCCAGCGAACAAGCAACTGTCTCTGGCCCCTACGAGTACGACTCTTTAATATTTTTTTCAATTTGATAAATTTCACTAGTGTTTCTAACTTTTTGCTTTTCATATTCATAAAAACCGCCGAGAATCTCATCATCTTTAGTGTCTCGCAGTCGATATGTCGTGGGCTCGGTGTCCAGGATTTTGGATACTTTAAAAAGTTCAGTGCTCCATAAATAATTCCCCTTTTCAAAAATATTGGTGGTTCTATTAATTCGAACAGTATCACCAACATTGAATTTCTTCTTCACATTTTTTTCTTTTTCACTGGAATATTGCTTTAGAAAAGCATCAAATGTATTTTCACTACAATGAACTTCCCGAGGGCTTGAGTTGGACTATGATCGATGGGGTCGATGGTTGTATATCTGCATGATTTTATCTAAATGATGAATAAAAGCAGGTGTATTTTTCAGTGTAAAATATCTTGGAATTAATAGACGAATCTGTCTTATCAATCGTTCAGCCAATGCAGCCTTTATCAGGCTGTGACTATGATAAAGTGTTGTATTATATTTCAATAGAATCTTTTGCACATGGGGATTAACAAATTCTCTACCGCAATCCGATTGAATTTTTCTATAGCAATCCCGTTCAAGAATACTTTCTAAAGCCTGAGCAACTTCAAAACCTCTCTTTGATTGCGAGAATGGCATAGGCATAGCGACTAAAGACACTGATTGCCACCAGAATATATTTTTAGGGTGCATTGTGACGTCGTTGAATCTGCATCATTATATGCAGAGGGAAAAAAGCTTTAGTTTATCGATATTGTTTGCCACGAAGCCTGCGATTCCGATGCAGTGTGTAACTCGGTTCATTCTGTAGATACTCTTTTGCTTTTTTTAATGTGCTGCCGCCGTCTATGTCAGAAGCAACTTTAGAAAGCGTTTTGGGGGAAATTAAACTTCCCGCTTCACCAATATTTTCATAGACATGTTTCAGAACTTCAACCATTTTGAACGCAAACACGTAGTTGAATGTCCACTCCCCCTTTGCACACTGGAGGGTGAATCAATCCGTCTTCGCTTTTGACTAGCAGCCACTGGTGTTATAAAATCATTGCTGCTGCTGCTGCTAGTATTTTCCAATATTGAATCTTCTTCTTTTTTAAATGGTGTTGGTGTTGGCGTTGTTGGAGGACTATATTATCTTAGTTTCTTTAGACTTTGCTTATTGCCAATAAGACTTTTGGGAAAGTTTAATGCATTTAGAAAGGCGTATAGATTATTGTCAAATGATAAAAGTCCTTTACGATTTGTTACCATGTCACAAATTAAATCAACTAGATTATAACTTTTCCCCTGAATTATAATTTGTTTCCCTGTGCTGTCGACTTGAACTTGATGATCACCACCAGTTTCCAACATGAGATAAAATAATACTCTTTTACTCTGTTCTCGATAGGTCACTGGCAATAGGTTTCCAATTGTTGACACTATTGAATTCAATTCCTTCTCCTTTGATTGCACTGCTGCAGAATCTTGAGGAGATGTTTCCTGTTTAGAGGGATCTGTGATAACAGCGGGTCTCTCACGATAAGGTCTATGTTTGTCCACACGTCACAATGCATCTTGAAGTAAAAGCAGTTTTTGTCATCAGCAATATTTTCATCATTAATGAAATTGCTTAGATTGTCTTCAAAATATTTGACGGGCGAGAAGGCGAGTTCAAATGGTGTCAATTTATAGGGCTTAGCCATTCTCTAGAGAAAACTGTTTACAAGTCCTGCAATTATTGGCAGTAAAAGTGTAAAAAAGCTACCGCTCGCTTGAAGGAGACGTTTTCTTTTAAATTTTTTTCCCTTGTTTTTACAAGCCAAGGCACGTACAATGGAACGATGTTGCTTTGTCTGTTGTCTAACACCTTCTGGCAAGTGTACATTGCCCTCAGTTAAATTTAAACAAAGTTCAGATATTTGATTAATGAAATCATTGTCAACACCATGTTTGAGTATGGCCTTCCTGAGTGGAGGTTTTGAAGTGCCTAAAACGGAAAATAAATGCCGTTGTTTGTGTAGTTTCTTCAGTGTCATAATGGCAACTAATAGCTTTTTCTACTGTTCACTGGAAGATATACGGTAATTTCATTGTCAAAAATGTCGGTGACTACACGTAGATCCTCGGGTGTGTTCTGATTAAGATCTATCAAAAGGTAGCCGTTGGGCTTATTTGTCACCTGAGCGTACGCTGACTGTAGAAATTTAGGGACACCGGGATATATTTGCTTATTGAGAGTTATTAGCGAGCTAGAATCACGAACAACTCGATAGATAATATAGATGGTGCAATTCAAAGCAATGGTTCTCATACATTTGCTGTGATGAAACAGATTGTGTAGAACTAGGGTTATGGAAATCTGTTCATGATGAGAGCAAACAGTGAACAGCTGTAGCACTTCCTGTTAGAACTGTCCAATGGATTCAGCCAAATCATCAATAATCAGCCACGAGTTTGGTTCAATACTATTGAAAACATCAAGTCCCCGTATGAATTGTATTGGTATGGGTGTGGCAATAGATTTTATTTGATCATAGGACTCCAGCCACATACTATAGCAATGATAAATTTTCTTTGATTTTTCCGAAAGCATTTAATTGCAATTTTGAATTATTTTAGCTAAAAGTGTCGTTTTCCCTGACGTTGATGGTTCAAACAAAAACGATCTGAATGGTGTTTTAAATTGATACATACTGCTGCTGTTGACAACAATCGGACTACAGCTAACTGTAAATAATACTTATCCAATGAATAAGTAGTAGTAGTAATTTTCTCATAGATCTATCTACATTAACATGTACAAAAAACAATATTTCATTCATTTATTCGACATGAAAACTCTATTTGTTGAACAAAAACAACATTTATTGACATAAAAACACTTGTTCAAACACGAACAACATTTATTATAAAAAAACACTTCTGTTCAAACATGAACAACAACAACATTTATTATCAAAACACTTATGTTAATCAAGAACAACAATAACACCTAATGTACAACACTTATTGTCATAAAAACACTTTTTGTTCATCATCACTATTTGTACAACATCACTTTTTGTACATTAGCACTTTTTGTACAATAGCACACTTTTTGTACAACAACACTTGAAAAAAAAACACGAACATGAACATGAACATGAACTTAAAATAGCACAGTTGAACATTATGAATTAAAAAAGAACCCTCCACCCTCCGGGGAACCGCGGGGCCGAAAGCCGACAACGGGCGGGACCCCCTCCCCACCCCCCAGGAGCTGCGGGCTCGAAAGCAGGCCGCGTGCGGGACCCCTCATCCCCCGGGATCGCTGTGCGAAAATGTATACAATAGTCGTCACTGCAGGTTGGGTTAGGTTGGATTTGTGAAAGGTTTAGGGTTGAGGTTAGGTTGGGGTTAGAACATTCAGGTTAATTTATCCAGACCAAGTTGATTGCAACAGTCTATGCATTCAAACCGGTCTGAAATATGGTCGTGGCCATGGGGTAGTATACTTACACCATTCTCGAGCGCAAAGACTTTGTCGGATATACATGACATTGCATTCTTTTCCACTCTTACAGTATAATTTCCATACTATAGAGAGCGAATTGCAAGCACTTGTGCTCTTGACACAAGGCTACTTTCTACACAGTCTCTGTACACACTCATGTTGAAATTGTTCTTTACAAAATGTGTAGGCACCCCTTTACACGCCTGCTTTACATCCCTATTATGAGTTTCCACGCAATAAACTTTAGGACCCGGGATCACCCCCTTGGATATCAAATCACTCCCCGTCTCTGATTTTAACATTAGTAGTTGGTTGGGGGCTTGACGTTTCACCAACTCGGGGTAGAGGGACGGATTTCAGTTGGTAAAATCCATCCGTGAGCTGATGCGCTCCCCATTTTCTAAATCCCCCAATAAATCCCCGGTTTTTACTTTGAACATCAGAGAATTTGTATCCCCATAGTAAACTTGAACCTCCCCCTCCCTTGGCCATTGCACCTTGCACATATTGTAAAAAAACGACAACATGAGCTTTTTGGAAATTTCAAGTACTGAACTATCTCCTGCTATATTCTTGTTCAGTACCACATTTCTCTTTTTCCTGTGTAGAAGAACCATGCCAGCCTCTATGCTCGTGAACGTTGTAAAATTGGGGTCAGCAATAATTCGTGCACACTTTTGAGGGTCAGTCATGACGTCGCAACAAGATCTGTTGCGTACGCTTTCAAACGTTTTGCCAAACGATGAATTTAGAATGAGTTCGTACATTTCCTTCTCTACTTTGGTGTTTGCCCGAGAGCGTTTATCAACAAAAGTGTCGATAAACGTCTTTAAGTAGGGTTTTTGACTGAATTGCAGGACCCTATGTATTATGGTGATCTTGAAACCATTGTTCACCATCCAGTGCAGAAGCATATGATGAACAACGATATTCTCTTTAGGGTCCAGATCTGCGATCAGTTTTAGCTTAGAGGGGGTCTAGTGCATCCCCATATCCTCAACCAATAATCGATTGTAGGGGCTCAGTGAGTCCCTGGTCACTGGCCGATTGATACTGGGAAAAACAAAATCTCTGACTGAATCATGAAGCGCTAATGGAATGTGCCCGTCGATTTCAAAGAACCATCCTTGTGGCCCATTATCCTTGACGGTGTTAATGTCAGGGAACTCACAAGGATTCTAAAGCCATTTATATTTCCCACACGGTAAAGAGTAGTGAGACATTGCCGAGGGGTGCAATGAGTTCATATCCAAGATCACTGCATTTGACTTTGCACCGGCGCTGTTTTGTCCGCTTGGATCAGTTGTCAAATCGCGATCCCCATGAAAAACATACCCACCCCTCATTGATCTTTGTACAAAAAGGTGCTGATCCACATCAGTTATTAAGCCTATTTCCTCCCGACTAATTTTTAAAATCAAGTCCATCACCAAATGTGGTGTGGAAAAATAATATCCTATATCTAGTCTAAACTCTGAATAGATTTGGTCAGTGTTCTTGCAGACAATATCTAACAGAGTTAAAACGTCACTGGCCAAGTAAAGTCTACAATAATCCCACCCATTTTTACAATTCCCCTTAGACCATATCTTCTTGGCAAATTCAAATTCCTCGGCTGTGAATCACTGTTGGTGAGTGAATTATAGAAAGCTTCAATTGGAGGTAGTTTCACCTCGCTTAAGCGAGCGCCAGAACAGTAATAGTCGTATCCATATACACCTTTACAGGTCAATAGGTCATACATTACACTGTCTGGAAAGTGCTCTTTCAGCAAAGGAAAACTATCAAAATTGTCCCTTTTCTGCACTTGAATCAATTGACTCAGTGTCTTGGGAAAAACCTAAAAGAATCTAAAAACCTGATTTTATTTCAGCACGTATGCCCATTATTTACTACCTCCTATTTCAACTCAAGAAGCACTAGCTTCTCGGCTGATTTGGGGATGATGTTATAGGTAAATGAATTATTTATCCACGGAATATCTACTCCCCGTCCCTCCCTGTGCATACGTGCCAGTGCCGGTAAAATAAACTTTAAATAATAATTTGAATTATGAATAAAAACTGGAAGAAAAAACTGCTGTCTAACGTTTAAGTTGCATGATTGATGCGCTACCCCTCTAAAATTACTACCCCCGGGGGATATTTCGTGCCACAAGTGATTGTGATCTCTGACTTTCCCCTCTCCCCTCTGTTCCCTCTAGTCCCTTTCCCCTTATCCCCCTCTTCAAACTCCCCCTTACAAACCCAACATATTTTTTGATTTTTAATCGCGAGACGATCCTATGCAGACAACACCATAGGATAATGTGTATTTCTCAAACGAGAAATAGCGTCATTAGCAGTGCCAATTAATTTAGTCAGTGCCTTGACGACGCACTCTCCCTCATCTAGAGTTTCAACTATTTCTAACAACTGCAGAATGTTAGAACTGTCTGTTTGTGCGTGGGCATAGTAGACTGCAATAGCTTGATGTTCTTTGATTCGATTTGGAAATCAAGCATCGTTCACTAGATTCGCTTCACAATCCAAAGAGATTTTATTGCTCCGGAGGAGGGGGTTTTGAAAATTTTTAAAGTGTAAAATGGCCCTATCCCCTGAAACCATTTTCACTGACTGGTAGCCATGCCGTCCACAATGCTTCATATGATTCTGCAACTTTAATTCTGTCCAAAATCGAGACAGGCATGTTGGACAGTAGAAATGTGTCCCCCTAGTCTTACCCTCCCCCAGAACTCTACTAATGTCTGTAATTGGGTTAAAATGGCCAATTGTATTAGGTTCACTAGGTGGTGTGTACAACAGCCATACCCAGTGTTTCACCAATTCAATCGAAGGACCTCTTAGTGGGAACACCCCCCCCCCCCCCTTGTTTTTATAACGAGCCCCATCTTCAAATTCAGTTTCATATTGAACCACAGTAACACCGATATTTAAATGGGCATTGGTCCTTTCAAAAATATCAATAGACCTGAGTGTTACTGGGTATTTTCCCTCTAAACAAGTGAACTCTACAATGGGAAAATCGAACCCCTCCTTCCCATGTACAGCCCAGTGATCCAAATTTGTCATTGTAGCATCATTTGCTAGAGGCCGGAAAGCTGAAATGAGGAAAGCGTACTTGAAACATTTTTGAGCTGTTTCAAAACAGATTCGCTGGGCAACTTGACAACCTACTAAATCGGAATTATATTTTAAAACTATTGCCCTTTCCCCATCCTCTTAGAATAAAATCTTTCTTAAATCTACAATTATTAATGCTTAAATTTTCAACAAATAAAACTACAGACCCGCTCCCGTTTTCATTATAATTCACGAGATGCGCAATAATATGGCCTATCCACTCTGAAAAAAACACCCTAAAAATTCTCTAAATGGGGATAGACCACTCGCATCTCGGTGTGTACATAATGATGATAAACCTCACTTTTTCCCTCATTTAAATAAACCACCTTTAAAACAATAGAAACCTTAATAAAATCCCTACCCCCTCCCCACAACTGAATTTGGTTCTCTAGCAGTGCACAAATTCTATGTACATATTCATGAACAATTTCTACAGGGGCAAACACAAAATTACCACCAAAAAGTGAATTAAAAGGATCTCCAAAAGTTGCAGTGTAGACAACTATTGTATTTAAAATTGTGTTTGAGAGCTGAAACTCAGGGAATGATGTTAATTGGATATTATCCTCCCCCACCTCCTCTTCTTGTATATTATCACCACCCTCCCCCACATTGTTCAATAATAGGGCTATGGGAAGCCACTTCAGTTGTTTGAAGTGAGGAAATGTAATCAGTGGGGGGAAGATTCCCAGTTAATTCATTTGTAAAATCATTTAAAAGCTTTAATGTGTTTGGACTTAGCAAAGGTAAGTCCCCCTGCTCAACTGCGCTATAATCAACATTAAAAAAATCAGCTAAAAAATATTCAATGTTACCAGGAATTTCATTAATGATACCTTGCCAAGACATTTCATTGTCACAAAACTCCACAGGCACGTCTACTTCTCCAACTGACGCTCAGGGGGGGGGGGAGATTGCGAATAAGGAACCAGAACAACCTATAAAAGACAAATTTCTTATTTTCAAAGTGTCCAAATCATCCCTATTTTTAAAAATTGGATTATTATTTAAAAACACACTTAGCAGTAGCATTTAGTTCCCTACTCTATATATATTCTGAAAGTTCCGACTTAATACAACCTAAAAGATGACATAGAAGGTTTTGATTTTGTTCAAACAACCCATCAAAAAAAATTCATAGCAATACTCTTTATCTGCTTTGAAAAAAAGCCGCGGTCTTTACTTGATAGCCTAACTCTTTCCGATAGAAAATTGTTTTAAATAAAAGCAGTTTATAACGCAAATATTTTGCTATGAGGAAATTTTGATCTGAATATTTTGCCTTTCTTGGCTTCACTATGAGAATTTAGCAGACTGAATGTACACAATAATTGACCTGATTTAAAAGGGGGAACGCTATATTTCCATTAGGAGAAAAATATCTCTGATACGCTTTTACTGTGATGAAATGAAAGATTTACTTCTAGGGTCCTTAAAACTATAATATTCTAGCGAAAAATAGCATTTTGAGATAAAAAGACTCTCTAACAGGAAACTAGAAATTAACAAAAAATATTATTATGAGGTTGAAAAATAGTAAAGATGCCTACAGTGGGCAGAGAAAATAGGAAAGATTAAAAAAAGAGCGGTTTCTTTGACAGATAAAAAAATTACATTATATTTAGATATCTCTGAAGGGATGGAGCAGTGTCATTTAAAATAAGGGGTGTGGGATTATAGAGGAAATACAATTTTAATATCTCTGACACACTTTTACAGTGTTGAAAAATAGTGAAAAGAAAAGGCTAAAAAAAAGTTGGAAGAAATAGATAGATATTTCTATAACCAGGTAAAAATGCTTACATTTTTATATTTCGGCTGCAGTTGAGTGTCAGATGGACCGGGTAAAGTATGATGGAGGGCGGATGGACCGGCGGCGTTATGTTCTTGCGCAGATTGGGCTGCGGCTTGTGCATTAGGGTGAGTGACGGTACGGACTTGTGCAGTCGAGTCAGCGATGTCACGGGCTTGCACAGATGAGACAGCAGGGTTCTCCATCCTTATGGCCCATTGTCTTTTGGGTTTTTGCCCTGACTGCATAGGGGCTGGCACTGATGGGTCTGCCTCACATTCCCTTGCTCTCTTTTCAGGTGGAAGTGCACATTATTCATAATTGTCCTTAAAAAGAAGAAAAAATTTATATTGAAACAATTTTTCCCTTTTATACAGAAGAAAAATTAGTACCCCAACCCCCTAACAATAATTTTGTCCAGAAAGTATTTATTGCAAAGAATTCCCCTCCCCCCATTTTCAGCAAAGCAAAAAGTAAAATTTTACTAGAAATATACTAAGCTTGGAAATCAAATGCTATTCAATTTACACATAATAAAGTTATGTACCTTTTTCATAGAAATCCTTCACGCGAAGAAACACTTTGTTTTCACTTTAAAATGAAGGTGTTAGAATTGAGGCATTGCAACCCTAACCCCCCCCCCCCCATATAAACACTGAGTACTCAAAATGGAAAATGAATATTACATGAAACTGAAATCCATCCCCTCTTAATAATACACCCCCTCCCCTCTTTTTACAGAAGAAAGCCCCTCTCCCTTTTCAGTAAAGCAAAAGTAAAATTTGCGATGAAGAAGCTATGATGTTAATTTGATCAAAAAGTATCCTTTTTTCAGTGAAACCTTTTGGCTAAGCCGCTAACGTAAGGATCAACAAGCAGGAAGTGCAATTGTGGGGTGTCAGCTAATTAACACCTATTTAAAACATTACGAGAAATCTGTAAGTCAAACCATAGTGGCTTAATAGCTAAGGGATTGACAGAAAGTTGGCTATCAAAAAGAGAGTTCAAAAACATAGTTATTTCTATTGGAAGAATTAAAGTCGTAAACAGAGGGGTGTTAAGGGGGAGTTTTACATGTTAAAAAAGAACATATTTTACACTTTATAGTGAGTATAAACAATATATAGTGGAGCTTGTATTGTGTGGGGGGGGGGGGTCCCGGAATTGGATAAATTCTGGGGGTTATGTAAAATGATTTTATTTGAAAATAAAGTATGAAAATTTACTAAACAGAACTTTCTGAATGTTTAATCACAATGCATGTCCGTTATATACGAAATATCAAGGGCGAATTGCGATGTAATGGGAAACCTTATGTAACCAACTCTCTGATTGGTTTAGAAGGAGATATAACCGACTCCCTGATTGGCTTAGAAGGAGACACGTGACCCTGTTTCCCGTTATCAGATCAATACATTCCCCCCACCGATTATGTAAATCAATTTCTTGGAAATTTAGTTCCCTCTCGAGTCCCAGATCAATACATCTCTTCCCCATCGTCAATGCACATGTGCAAACTTCACCCCCAGTGTCAATACACCTGTACAAAACAACAACAAATCAACTGACCTTGACCCCATTAGACTCGATCGATAATCCTTGAATAAATTATAGCCCGTCAGTGTTAGACTCAATTGTAGATGGCAGAATTTGTGTAATCGTCGGAGCTCATGATAGGGTTCTACTCAAAACATAGTGTTAAAAGGCAATAGATAAATAAAATGCTTGTAACTGCTAACTGGAAGTATTTTTGCATTCTATTAAGCTTTAATATATTCAAGTCGGGTTGCCAATTTGTGGCAGCAGATTTTGAAAAATGCTTTTTAAGGGATTCTTATTGAAAAGGCTGTTTTGGTGCTTTCATTAAAAAACTAAAAAAGAAGCAAGTTTGCTGCCTTCTTAGACTTTAAAAATCACCTTTTGTCCATTCCAAGTTTGCTGCCTTCTTAGACTTTAAAAATCACCTTTTGTCCATTCCATTCCCTCATGTTTTTGGAAATTGGTTGCACTGGCTGCATGTCACTGCTTTAAATTAAAAAGCAGACGAGGGGTTGAACCACCTCATATAAGGGATTTGTTAAAACGATCATATACGGTATATGTTAGATTTAAGGTTTAATGTCCCTCTTTTGCGTATTTAATTTGTTTCATGTCCGATGTAACAAAAACCATTGACACAGCACAAGACTTATACAAATTTTATTGCCAAGTCACTGATCCATTTAAATCAGGCATTTAAAAAATGCAAATAGAGAGGATAAAAAATATCCTGGTAACAAACTGTTAATAAATAGCGACACTTGCTGGAAGTAATCTGACTCTAAAAGAGCGATTTTGATAGCAACATGTAAATACAACGAATCAGCTTTTATGGAGATTAATTTAAAAAACTTTTTCCACAAAATAAGTTTTTCAAAGAAAAGTAAAGAACTCCATTAAACAAAAAATTACCAAAAATAAAATAAAATAATCTACCAAGCGTGAAACTACCCCATGTCAGCATCGATAAATAAAAGAAACCCAAAACGAACAGAAATTCTATTAATTAGCGAGTCAAACTCAAAACGAGCAGATATCAACATAAGTTGGGCTCAAAATCCCTATGCCTTCCCAAGGCCAGAACATAATTTGCACTTTACTTAAAAAATATAAATGTTTTTACTTTTAAAACTTAAATATATCAAATAATATTAACATTTTGATTACTAAATATCAGTATATCTAGGGTCGGTCGAAAACAGGATCAGCCGCTTTGTGGCATGTTTGAAACAGGGTTGATGCAGCATGGCCGCTTAAAAACAAAAATGAATTCTTGTCGAAAAGGGGCATGTTTAAGAGCTGACGTTACAAGACTTGTTTTGTTTCTTAAACTACTACGAAGGTGATGACATGCCAATTCTAAACCAAAAAGGACTATATCGAAATGTGGCACGTATAGGCACTATGTCAAAAAACTGGTTTTTGTTCTATAAGCTAATATGAAACCAATGGCAAAAGTTCATTTGCATTGAATGATTATGGGTCTGCTGGAATTCAGTGGTAGAGTAAGTACTTTGAAATAAAGATGGCAGTGAGAGATAAACCCCTTTTTAAAAAAGGGATGTCTTTTCAACTTAGGATTTATAAATACCTACTTCTAAGGTGTAGAATGTACAAAAGTAAAAGTAGACATTTTATTTGCATATATATTTGTTTCCTTTATGCATAAATTATATATTTTTTGGAAGGAGATTCTATAAAACATTTAGTTAAAAATTGTTGATGGTTTTTGTTCAAATAAGAAATTTTGTTTATCACTGGTTTCATATCAAGTGGGACTCTTGTTAAAACGGATTTAAATGGCCACATTCATTGGAAAGGGGTGATTCTAGCCCTCTAAATAGCTCCCTCTGGAGCTACTGTTTTATCCTTATATCCTTTCACTCTATACCTTCAACTTTGCTTCTACTTAGCCTTTTGTGTCATTCCTATCTAGTATTCATTGACATAGAAAAAAAATTACAAGAAACGTTGATCGATAAATACTATATTTTAAATAAGAGATTATCTTATAAAATACATGGTTGTTTCTTCTTCCACTGTAAAATTCATAGACACTTTGAGTGTCTGTTTTGTCGTTGTCGGGTAAACTTCGAAAGGTTAAATTTTCGTTGTTTTTTTTCTTCTTTCTTTTTTGTTTAGCACTGAGGACGACTTGAGGGAGGTCCCTGTAGAAATATTTGCTTGTTTCTTCGTCATCATGGCTCGCCACTGGCTGACAAAATCCTTGTTTTCTCACCTTTTTTGATTTTATTTTTCATTTTATTATTTTCTTTCCTCTCTGAGTTTCATATGTCAAGTTCATATGAGTTTCATATGTCAAGAATAGTAATCGTAGCCGGGGGGGGGTGACTAAACTTAATATAAGGCTCGCTGAATCTTAATTTCTGTCCTTGTGCTTTTAAAAGCTGCAGTGTGGCAGGAATTGTGAAAAACGTTATACTTGAAGGCTAAAACGGATAATTAAAAAAAGTTCAATTTTTGTTATAACCTTAAGTAAGTCTTTGTTCTCAAATTATTAGTAAATATTGGTATATTGAGGAAGGAGAGATATCTGTTATTTTAGGACAACCCTGAATAAAGTATTAATAACGATATTAAATTATATAATAGGGGAAAACTGAGTTTTGTAAGTGGAAGTAATGAGCTTCTTTAAAACCAAAATATTTGTCATCGTAAGTTTGAATAAAGTAAAAAAAAAACTAAATGTAATATAAGGTAAAAGTCTGAATACAATATAACGAAGTGGATTTTTGAATGAAATAAAGGACGGTTATCAAAACATAAATGAACCGGGATTGTCCTGCAAATGAAAAGAGTCATAGTTACAAACCTCTAAGCTTTTTATGCTAGTTTGTTTTTTCCATTAAGACTTTTTGTTATTCGTATCGGTTTTAAACAATAAAAACGTGGTTTGTTTTGGAGGAGAATCAATTATCAGAACATTTGTAATCGTAATTATTCTCAAATTCTCAACGTTACAACTATAATCTTCTCAAAACATTTTTGGCATTTAATATCTTAGATGGTTTTCAATTGTTTAAGTTCTTGTACTGGCCTACTTAAAGAAATTTTGCTCTGTTATTCTGAGAGTTAATAAAATAGAAAAATAATTTATAAAAATAAAAACGAGTCATTTATAAATTTTAATTGTGAAGCTAAAACCTCACTTATCCTTTGCCACAGCTGTTTTAAAGCTATCTTTAGCAAATCGGTATTTTATAAGATAAAAACAGTAGGTCCGAATCATTATACTGTTTTAGCTGATTTATAGCTAATTGTTGCTGCTATACTAGTTTCTAAAGTTAATTTCATCCAAAGAGCATGTCCTTGCTTGTTCATTTTCTTCATAAATAATTTATTTATTTAACACAAAATTATAGAAAAATTGTGCGGAGAATATTTGTAAGTCGGAAAATATCAATTGGAGTAGTAATATTACGAAAAAATTTGTGTCTGCTTTGCCGGTTTAGTCACAACTATGTATTTTTAATTTAAAGGAATAATATTAAGAGAAATTAAGTACGTAACAAAAGAAATATTCTGTTTTTTTTGGAACACTTATTTTTGAACATTTAATTTGGCATCCAACTTCATTACCTTATAAAATTGCTATTTCTATTGAATGCAACAAATTTTTTGTCAGATATAAATTTTATTAAATACTGGGGATATACAAAAATATATTTTCTTTTTGATTCCCACAATGTTACAACAATTAAAACGCATTAATATGGACTAAATTGCTTTGTTTCAACCTATGATTCCTAATCTGAATGTGTTCCAAAAAAGTATTTATATTTGAAAAATAACCCTTATAGATGGCATCTTTTACAAAGCATGAAACCAACCTATGTCATTAAACGAATTTACTTTTGTTAAGATGAAAAATATATTTATTTTGAACCTATAATTACCTAATTTGATTGTCCATTTTGAAAATTCATCTTTAACCTAATAAGTCAAAAATAAAATAGAGATTTACAAATAATAAAAAGGCCAAAAAACGCCCCAGCTTCTTTAAAGTCCTTTGCTAAGCAAAGGACATTATTAAAGAAATGTGCAACTTATAAAATTTCAGATAATACAATTTCACTACAATCCTTCAAAACCTTCAGCCATTATTATGCATTATTTAGTTCTTCATTCATTCTTTCCAGTAATCTTCTAGGATCTTTCTGAATCCCTATGTCCTGAAAATATTGTTATTAATTAATTAATCGCTTCAATAGTATAAGAAACTAAATATAGTATAAGGTAAAAGTTTGAATGCAATATAACGAAGTGGATTTTTGAATGAAATAAACAACGGTCATCAAAACATAAATGAACAGGGATTGTCCTGCAAATGAAAAGGGTCATGGTTACAAACCTCTAACCTCTTTATGGTAGTTTGTTTTTTTCCAATAAGATGTTTTGTTATTCGTATGTTTTAAACAATAAAATTTTTGGTTCGTTTTGAAGGAGAATCAATTACCAGAATATTTGTAATCATAATTATTTTCAAATTTTCTATTGCTCTTTAGCCCAAGCAACGAATTTATAAATATCTAAAGAACATTAAATACTGATGTTTTCATATACTTTTACTTAGGCAAAGACGGAGCTTTAATGGAAACCCTCTCTCCCCAAAATATACATTTTATTTTGCAGAATGTTTCTGAAGTAACCCATAGACAACAAAGACTAAATAGTAAAGTGGCGATCTAAAAGTGTTCTGTTTATTGTTTTTTTTCTACTAAGATGTATTTTGGCATAAGGGTGTATAGACAGAAATTCTCATAATCCAGATTATCATTTTATTTATTTTAAACGTAAAATAAAACTAACCTGAATTTTAATAAAGTATAATCTAGGAGAAGCAGCAAGAACTGTCGCATTCTGAGATGATACAATGTCATAAGAAAATTAAATACTCTAACAAATGAGCAAAATAAAACTTTTTTTCTTATCGCTATTTATTTTTATCTTTCTATCGAAGTTCCTAAATCAAAAATGTTTTAATACTGCGTCATATGTTTTCATAATATTATACGGATTTCATTGAGGGGGATAACGCAAAAGTACACTGAGGTCTTGCGCCATTGACAGGGAAAGTTAGAGTAACTCAATAACCGTTTTGTAGCCGCTTCTCTCTGTTGTAAAATTGTGTTTAATCTCATTGCCTCTGTTTCACATTTTCATGCCAAAAAAATGTATTCCGTAAAGTTTAACATTATAAGAGTATGGATGACTAAATCTGAACCGAAGGGCTATATCTGATCTAATCTTAAAGTAAAAAGGACATCAAACTTAAAGCTTTTTTTCCCACCCGGTTCCATCTTAGGTCTAATCAGTGGTTTCCTTGGGCGGTTTCTTGGGTCTTAGGCAGCTTCCTTGAATGTATTATAATTGTTTCTACGGTTTGCTTTGGGTTGTTATAACATTATCAAGGTTAGAATCCCTGCTTAAAGCTTCACCAAACAAAGTATTTAAGTAAATTAAGTCTTTTTCAAATGAAAGCATTATTAGGACAATTTTTCAAAGGGAATCTTCCAAAAGAAATTTTAAGGGGGGGGGGGGGATTTTCAGAGAGGATATAATTGTCCGGAGGGAATTTTAGGGGGGGGGGGGGATGTGGTAGTAGTAGAGATGCCTCATGAGCTCCGAGCGGGAGTCCATATTTGGGCATAGAGTCATTAGGGAGATGGAACACCTGTACTGTCAGTCATTAATCAAATTGTTTCCGGGGAAGTTAATTAAAGTCTGACAGATGACGTCAAGTTAATTAATGTCTTTGGAGTTCGACCAGATTTATTTCCGGGGCAAAGTTTAGATCACACGTGACAGATGATGTCATGATTGATTGATTTGACACGAAAGGAGAATTAATTTGTTGTTTCTAAGGGGAATTATTGATTCACGAAAGGGGAATTAATTTGTTGTTTCTAAAGAGAATTGTTTCCGAGAGAATGTCTTTTAATGTCTTTGGAGTTCTACCAAGAGAATTGTTTCCGGGTGAATGTTTTGATCTTAGCGATGAAGTGATTAGCGCGCGAAAGGGTTTCTTAGTAATTTCAAATGTGAAAGCACAGGGATGCCAAAAACAAAAGGAACTTGCTGAAATTATGTTTAGGAATTATTTGGGTGAAACCGTTTTAGACATTTTAGGGAATTATTTCGGCGAAACAGTTAGAGACATTTCAAAAGATGATTTTAGAAAAGGTTTTAGAAGAGAATTTGAGGGTAAAACTCTGTGGTCGTTATAATACACAAGTTGTATTTGAACAGTGTCGTGAGGTCCTCTATCCCAGCCCCCAAGGGCTCTGATCCCCCTACCCCAACCCCAAGGGAATCCCCCAGTCCCCAAAGTTCCCCCAGGCTATCAAAGGACCCCCGGAGCAACAAAGGCCCCTGAGCCCCCATTTTTTAATACTTTTTTTATGACTTTATTATATCTTTTCAGAACAAGTTATTTTCTTAATGTCCATCCTAAACCCATTTTACAAGTTGAAGTACCCATCCTTTTCACCCACAACTTTACTATACTGCTTTTTGAATGCTCCAACACCAAGCAATACTTTTCAAAGGCATTTCAGAACAAGTTCTTTTCTTAATGTCCCTCCTAAACCCATTTTACAAATTGAAGTACCCATCCCTTACATCCAAAACGTTACTTTACAGCTTTTTGAATGCTTCAACACCCAGCAATACTTTTCCAAGGGCATTTCAGAACAAGTTCTTTTCATAATGTCCATCCTAAACCCATTTTAGAAGTTGAAGTTCTCATCCTTTTCACTCAAAACTTTACTTTACAGCTTTTTGAATGCCCAACACCAAGCAATACTTTTCAAAAGGCATTTCAGAATAAGTTCTTTTCTTAGTGACCGTCCTAAACCCATTTTACAAATTGAAGAACCCATCCTTTTCACCCAAAGCTTAGTTATAGGTAAGAGTTTGAAGCTTTACCTTAGAGACTTAGCTTAGAGTTTTAGTTTGGTTTAGTTTTAGTTAAAAGTTTAGAGTTTTTTAGCTTAGAGTCTTAGCTTAGAGTTTTTGTTAGAGTTCTAGTTTAGTTCAGTTTTAGTTAAGAGTTTAGAGTTTTTAGCTTAGAGTCTTAGCTTAGAGTTTTATTCAGAGTTCTAGTTTAGTTTAGTTGAGTTACAGTTCAGAATTTAGAGTTTTAGCTTAGAGTCATAGCTTAGAATTTTACTTAAAGTTGTAGTTTGGTTAAGTTTTAGTTAAGAGTTTC
>JAQQPU010009411.1:0-13135 GCA_029168905.1 Artemia sp. Kazakhstan ARC1039
AGTTGAACAGGATTTATCTGTTTAGGCTTCTCATTGCCAAGGTCGAAAAGACTAGCTTTTATTTTATTATACATAACTTGAACTTCGGCAATAATCATTTTAATCTGGTTTTTTCTTGACTATCTTCAGGGTGTGTCCGAAAAGTCCCTTTTATCATTTTGTGACATTTATGTTGTAGTTAGTTAGACAGCTTCTAAGTAAAGTGATTGTAATTTAACGAAATTATTCATGTTATTTGTAGGACGCTCAGGATTTGATGCTATTTCAGAACGCCCTTTGTGTTTTATAGTTTTAGATTTATTCGTAGGCTTTCTCGATAAAAAATTTGGTACTCTTCTATTAAACGGACTCTTTTATATAATGCTAGTTTGGTTAATGGTAATGCAATAAAATAAAATAGGATGAATATGTAATAGTTTATAAAAAAATTTGGGCTATATATTTGCACATTAGGGGGGGGAGAAGCATAGCATATATTAAATACGTAACCTAGCCTAGGTACCTTTCCCCCGCCAAAAAAAAACAAAAAACAACACTTTTAATATCTTATACGCAATTAAAACCACGTTATAGCCTACATTGTATTTCTCTACAGCGGTGTCTTGAATCATCCCGTAAAAACGGGTTTTTCGTCGCGTCTCCAGTTTGACATTCCATATACACAAGATAAAAGAGTCCGTTTAGTGAAAGAGTACCAAAAATTCATCAGCAGGTCCAGACTGCTTGGATCACCGCCTCCACTTCGCGAAAGAATACGAACCGTCTCCTTATAATCTTAAGCTCTCCTAAATCTACAGTAAATACCCGGAACCAAGGGGTTACCCACTTATCTCCATAAGTGTACATCTCGGAGTGCCACCTATTCGACCACGTCTAGCACTTTTCTACCAAGTTGACCTCTTTATACTACGCATGTCACACTTTGTGCCATGTGTGTAAAATTTTCACCACGCATGGTTTGTGCCACGTGGTGTACACGATTTTTGAAAGCGGATCACCCCGTGTCAGGAATCGGATGATTTTTGTGTTTTTTTTATACCTACAAATGCTCATATGGTTTTCTTCCTTATAATGTTCCGCCCATTATATTAGGTCTATTATCCCTATAATCCCACAGGGGATTAAGAGCCCTGGAAACCTAGGCTTTAGGCTTGGTACGATGACCCACCTTTTGAAGTTAGTCTTTTGTCCTCACATTCAATCCATTTTCATTAGGAAATGTTAATGCATATCGTAAGAATATAGAAGCCCTATTTTTTGCAATCACACACCTTGTAGGCCTATGTCTGTTTTTTTACCAAGGATATGAATGAGTTCCTGAGCATAATTGAAGGTAGCTGTAGCTGCCTCCCTAACAAGGAAGTGTGGAAAGCCATTTCATTGGAAATACAAAGGAAATGTAAGTATTTCAACAAGGAAAAATAGGTTTTTAGAGTTTTTGTTTGAGAGAAATCAGTAAATTTTTTGACACTTCTGCCTCCTTCCTTCCTCCCAAGTAAAATAATTAAGGCACATGGCACAGCCCAATTAACATATATAATAAGCTTAAAGTGGTTTAATTAAACACGGTTTTTGATGTAAAACATTTTTTTTTAGTAAAGCACTCGATTACCCTTACGATTAGGCTTTGTGCAGCGGATAAAACTGGATAAAATATCTCCTCTGTATTAATTGGATAAAAAAACAAGTTTTTTTCAACCGAGAGTAAGGAGTAACATTAAAATTTAAAACGAGCAAAATTTATTGCGTATATGAGGGGGTTCGGCCCCTCGTCAATACCACGCTCTTTACGCTAAAGTTCAAATTTTGTTCCAATTCCTTAAGAATGACCCCTAAATCACAAAGGGTTCAATTAGAATAAATAGCTCTTATGAAAGTACTATAAAAACTTTAGCGCAAAGAGCGAACTATTGACGAGGGAGCAAACCTCCTAATATACGTAATAATCTCTGTTCGTTTTACGTTTTAACGTTACTCCTTACTTTCAGTTGAAAGAACTTATTTTATTTTATTTATTTTCTGTTCGTTTTTTAAATAACTTCGGGAAATCCAGCGCCCTCTTCATAGAAAATTCCCTTCCCCCATGAAAAGTTCCTCTTCAAAAAGATCCTCCCACGTAACAGTCTCCCCCCCCCCCCCCCCCCCACACCGGAAAAATTCCCCCATGAAAATATCTGTATATTTCCCAATAAACAATACTATATGTAAACAATGGTCAAAGTTTACAACTTGCAGCCCTTCCCTGGGGACTGTGGGGGATCAAGTCATCCTCAAAGACAAGGTTATTAGATTTTTTGACTTTGCTGAACAATATGGCTATCTCAAAACCTTAATCGGGTGACTTTGGGGAAAAATAAGCATGGGAGGGGCCCTAGTTGCCCTCCAGTTTTTGGTAATTTGATTGGGGCACTAGAACTTTTAATATATGTTCAAATGAGTTCTCCCACGATATTCTAGGACCACTGGGTTGACACGATCACCCTTGGGGGAAAAAATAAACACGTATCCGTGATCTTTCCTCTGGCAAAAAATAAAAGTTTCACATTTTTGCAGATATGAGCTTGAAACCTTTACAGTAGGGTTCTCTCATACGCTGAATCTGATGGTGTGATTTTCATTAAGATTCTATGACTTTTAGGGGGTGTTATATATTTGAAATCAGCATTGAAATCCAATTCTTTTGATGCAGGTTATCTATTGGTATCAAAATTCCATTTTTTTAAATTTCGGTTACTATTGAGGCGGGTTGCTCCTTGCCCACAGTTTGTTACCACGAACTGTTTGATAAAGGAATTTATATTCAAAATAACCCTTTATTTACGCGTGCTTGCGTGTGTGTGTGTGTGTGTGTGTGGCGGGGGGTATCTGATTTTATCAACAAGGGATTTTCATTTTCTTCAAGTTTTCAAATTTTGTGTTGACTTCGATAAAAAAAATTGTAAATGTATATAATCAAATTTAATAATATTTATTCATTTAAGTTTTCCGAATTTCGTTATAAAATTCTACAGTCGCGCAAATTCACTTTAACGCAGGGGGAGTGGGACAAAATGTATTTTTTAATCTAGACTGGGATAATTTTGCTCATTTCAATGAAATTTCCAAAAAAAATAAGTATTTTTCAAAATCTAGGGAAGAGCAAATGCCCCCTGACAATCAAATTCCAGACCCTGTGTTGGGTTGCAGCAGGTGAGACCGAACTCGGGCTCCTATATTACCAAGCATGAGTTTAATCCCCCTGTGCCACCACATGACTGCTGCCATTTGTCAAATTAGTCTGTATAAGCAATACTATTTGACTAGATGACCGACATAGCTCGAGAAATTCAAGCTGGACGAAAATGTTGGATCTCTAAGCTAAATTCATACTTAATAAATCTGCACTGGATTAGACTTATGTATTATATCAAATCATGTATTTATGGACATTTTTAGGAGATATGTTCGAATGGAATTTCTGCGATGTCATCTGTGATGTCATTTATGACATCATGATATATGGCATATGTCATTTATGACATGTCATTGATGTCATTTAAGCGAAATAATACAACAGCGTTTAATTGAAAGAATAAAAAAAACAATTATTGTGGTTACTTAATCCCTTAGTCCTTCTTCGTGTCAAAAGAACCATCATGATAGATTTGGTGCTGCTATGCGCTGTTTTAGGCAAAATCAGTCTTATTCAAGGGACAAATTACATTAGGCTGGTTAACTTAGGAAAAAGCTTAATTGTTTCTGAAACGTCATGCACGAACACCATGTTTTCTTGGACTTAAATGGTTATTTCACATTCCGACGTGATGACGTTACTATCCCATTATAAACCATTACTCAGCTCAAGTATATTCAGTTTATGGGTGGCGATTTAAAAGATGATCCTTGAAAAACCAAGAACCCAACATTATATTCTTAATTTATGTTGGCTACTTACATTATGAGGAAATGGATTACATTTCATTATGGATTAAAAAAAAAAATCCTCTCCAAAAAACTGAAAATTTTCGGAAACCTTTCAACGTATGAATTTCCACGCGAAGTCTTTACGGGTGTATAGGGCCAGAACTAGGCAGATAAAATGCGTGAAAACTGCGCAGACGCTAATGCGCCCTAGTTACAAAGGGCATCAGGATTTGCCCTAGTCCTGAGTTCTCATACATATGATTTACGAAAGAAATAACAATTATTCCGCCAGATATATACTATTTTCTTCTATGTACGATTTTTTGACAAAATAAATCCGGTTTTCGAATGATCGCTCCTAAATCTTGAGTTCTCAAGGAATCGGACTTGCAAGTCGCTTTTGAATTACCGAGATAGACTAAACAAAATTGAAATTCAACAATTGATTTTGACTATGAGAAACCATGGAGATTGCATAAAAGATAAGTCTATCTGCTTTAAGTTAGACAAAAAAGAATTTTCTCATTAATTTTGGGTTGAATCTACTGTTCTCTAAACTTTGAAAACACGATTCCAATAATTTGGCTAGGATTTAAGCCCTAGTATATTTTTTTCATATTTAAAACTTATCTTGACTCATTCTTCAAAACCTTATAAGTCAGGATAAAAAAAAAATAAATAAAAAAATACGAGGCTAAACGATTTCTTGGGTCCCATTTGTCTTTGGATTTATGTGTGGATGTTTTTCTTTTATAAAACATAGTTTGTCAAACTTTTACATAATTTTTCAAAGTTCGCTAAAAGACAGTACCTGGGGGGGGGGGGATAGAATTCTCTCTGCTTAAATTTGGACACTAATAACAGTGCAGCGTGAGCCCCTACAATAACTATCCCATTAACATGCTATTTTTGAGTTTTAAAAATCGTTTATGTGTGAAACCAAAGTAGTACTAACTTGTATTGTTTTAATTTAGAATCTAACCATTTTATATTTTTAATGGAGATTACAGTCCCACCATGAACATGGTATCTGAAAAACGTTGGGCCGAACACGGGGAATGGATTAAACTTTCCCAATCATTCCAACTCCTGCAAATTCCAATATTCAAAATATAAACTACCTCATAGATTACCATTTTTCAATCTGTGATGAGGAGTAGGAGGTGCCAGCTGAGGAAAAAGAGGCTTTGCACAAGAAAAAAAAGAGACGAAAATTGGAAAACAGGAAATAAATATTGCTTAAAAGGCAGCGGATGCATTTTATTTATTTAATGTGGCAGCGTTAATTTTATAAATGTTGTCTATGAAGCAATGAACATTAGACATCATTGGAGTTTGTTGCTGAAAAATAATAGCGTCTTATATAGCCAGTGTTTTCAAGAAAATAAAAAAAAACATGCTGGGCAAATCCTGCTATGGACTCCCCCCCCCCAAAGTTCTAAAACGTCGGCACGCAGAGGCGACCCCTTGGAACTTGGGTATCTTCGGCGTCTTAATTTAGCCTTTGTGTCCGTATTTGTCGACACACTGGTCGATTTTGTTGGCACTTTCCTTATATCCCCCCTCCAAACCCAAAACCCAAACTTCTCCTTTGGTATTATGAAGCACTTGACTTATGACTTATGTCCCTCTGGGTTGGATTTGGGCCATCTCCTTAGCATGTTCACGGATCAGCTTCCTATATGGGCTACACTCGCCCAGTGTTGCCAACGCTTTGAGATAAATTGTACCAGTTTTTCGACCAAAGTTGTACCACAAGAGATCAATTTGTGCCATCTGGACGGTAGTTTAAAAATTCGCCGCTCGCGTCACTTTGTAACACTAGCCGGTAATTATGTTTAATTGATTTCCCTGAAAACTGAGAAAAAGTTCTAGGGTAAGAGCAGGAAAAATCAACCCAAGGCAGTAGAAACCTCATATCTTGAAGTATGAAGAATGCTCCTATAGACTTTCTCAGCGTAACAATATAGCAGTCCCAAACCGCTAAAAGCATTTTAGAAGAAGGTATCAGTAAAATTTTCTGAAAGCGTTCTCGAAGATGATTGTTGGGATTAATCCTTTCTTTCGAAATATTGGGCATTAAGGCGAATAAAGGATAAAGTAATGGATAAATTAATTTATCAGAAGTATTTCGACTATATTGCACAAGAAATCAGGTTAAACTGTACAAAGGTAATACAGCTGTAACATTAAAAAAAAGAGGAACATTTGTGCTAGTTGGTCATTTTTTCTGCTATTTCTTCTTCTAGCCCTGCTTTTTCAAATCCCCTTCCACAGTTTTTCCATATTGGATGCAGAACTATTTTCAAGGGTGGTTTCCAATTCTTTAAGACGATCCGTTTTGTACTGAGAAGCCCTTTCAAGGTGGTGAAACAGAAACGATTTTTAATGCTGGTTTCGTTCAGATTGACAGCTGAGAAAGTTAAATCAGCAGCAGCAGAAGCGTGAGGGGAACAAGTAGGCTTAAAGTGAAACGCCCGAGCAGAAGAAAACGCTTTGACCCATTAACATGTTTTTGCCTGTAAACCCGAGTCAAAAACACATCTGGATCTGAGTCAATCAAAGTACTAAGTTAAGAGCAAAAGGGTAATCTCGTCTACCCTTAGATGATATTTTCCAGGTCATTGTTACTCAGTAAATTCAGAAACTGAACCAGAAGTGGTACCAGGTTAAGCTGATTTTCATCTACTTCCATAGTGTAGCGTAGATGAAGCCTATCAAAGTTTCTTACCGATGAATACCTGGAGTTGAAAAGACACTTTTTCATCTCATCACAGAGCACGATCAAAAATTTCCTACACTCCTTTTTAAACTCAACTGCAGCAGATAAAGATACCTTTTTTTTTGGCAAAATCACTTCCACTCGGCCCCCAAATTCTTGACATAGGCATAGTAGTTGGTGTCATGTGGGTTTATGAGGCGGGAATCACTTTCTTTGGTATAACTAAGCAACAAAAAGTGGGATGCTATTGTCTTGTACACTACAGAAAAACGATTGTAGACAAGATGAATTGTCTCCTGTATGAAATTACTTGTTAAGGTCTTCGATATACTTCAAAATATACACCAGGAAGGCAAAGTAGGCCTTGAAAACCGCTGACAGCAGATTTTTTAGTATGGCAGTGGCCTTTCCCGGCTTGTTGGCCTCTTTAAGACTTTCCGCACGGAAGAATAAAGTCAAGCAATCTCACTGCTCCTAATATCGAGCTACAACGGCTTATCTAGACAACCATCAAGTTGCTATATGTCTCAAAATTCGATGTTCTTTCAATTCCATTTACTTTTGCAATTCTAAAATCTCACTGGCCCGTTGTGGGCTGCAACAAATATAGCCATATACATCCTGACAAAGATCTGACAAATTTCTTTCGGCAAATATTTACCGGCAGCACTAGCTCATATCTGAATGGAATGGCATGAACAACCAAGCACAAAAAAACTTGAGTAGTCTTTTGACAGCTTCGCCTAAACACCACCTTACTCCCCCATCATAACCGACGCATTGTCTGCAGCAAATCCTATTAGGTTTGCCTTTGGAGCTCCAATTTCTTGAAAAAGTAGTTTAATTATGGCCCGGTAAATATCTTTAGATGTACATTGCTGAACTTCTATAAGTCTCAAGAAGGAGTCTCTTACTGGAAAACTGTCTTCCGATCAACACCATTCAGATCAAGATGGCGAACAACTATAACCAGGCTTTTTTGTTACACAAGTTTGTGCTTTCATCAATTATTATTCAGAATTTCTACTTCTTGATAATTTCATACAGAACTTCGAAACCAACTTTGCCAATAACATCGATCACGAGATGTGAACGACGTTATAATTTAAATTGTACAAAAAATTTTCAAATGTACGGCGTTGTAACAGGACCTATAAAGTGTATCAAAAACGGCACAATTGTGCCGCGCTGGCAACGCTGCACTCGCCTGCTTGTTTCAGACGATATAAGAATTCACTTCCGATGTTATTACGTCATCTCCTCCTAGGTCTTCCAGGATTGCATCTACCATGAACCTTCCCTTTGCTTTTGGTAGGCAAAATTTTTCCGTTTGATATTTGTCTTCCGCCCAACTTAGGTGATGCAATTGTCCTTACCTTACCTTACCTTACCTCTTTTGAATACTAATGGAGCCCACGATAAAACGCTGTTAGAAAATTCTGAAAAGATTTTTGTGAGTAAATTGTTTGTCAAAAATAAGCTACCAGGATGTACATTCTAATAAAATAACGTTTCTTCCTCCTTAGATTTCCAGGGCCCAGCTCGTAGAGAAGCTCTAACTTTGTTTAAAACTGCATGATCAAAAAATATTTTACCGTTCAGAAACCAGTCTGTATGCTTAAGCTCCGTAACATACGTAAATCCTTACGCAGTAATGCGATAGGCCCAGCTGCTATCCAGTTGAAAGGATGTCCTAAATACTACTAGCAAAATCCAACTTCTTGTAACTACTTACAAAAAAAAGAACAACAAATGGGTTGGAACATGTACCCATCATGAGTACGTGTCTATTTTAGTGACCACGAATTACCCTAGTCAATGCCACCTGGAAAAACATATGGTTTTGATTTAAACGGTTTTTTCTGCATGAATAGGTTATTCAAGAAATATTTGCTCCCGGGTAAAAAAAAGAAGAGTGCTAGCATAATAAACATCATTTGAACATATAGGTTCCACTTAATTCGGTTTGACATTCCTTAATTCGGTTTTTTCTATAGATGGACAGTTCTGATTTAAGTTGATTTGGTTTTTTTCTTAGTTTCTTATAAGAAAACTATCACGATAATTTTAGGTTGCTCTCTCTCTCTCTCTCTCTCTCTCTCTCTCTCTCTCTCTCTCTCTCNTCTCTCTCTCTCTCTCTCTCTCTCTCTCTCTCTCTCTCTCTCTCTCTTTCTCTCTCTCTTAGGGTACATTTTTTTAGATGGCACCCTAAAACTGATACGATTTTTATACAAATTGATTTGAGTGCCTGGTTCTGGAATAATATCCAATCAATTATAATTATATTAATCTGTGTAAAAGAGCAAAACAACAACAAAAACAACTATTAGTTAAATAAACTAGTTAAACAATCTTCCAAATACAGTAATCACTACCCTTACAAATGCGCCTCGGCCCCAAATGTGTTTTTTTCTTTTTTTACTTGTATTCAAATAGTCAGCTATTAACTTCTAAATAGAGATTAATATAGCATACAGAAATATTGGATTGATTTATCAAGCAGAATTTTGCTCTCACCAGCTTTAATACCAATAGTGGGTAATATACAGTCTTAAATTGTAATATGCTTTAGTATCACTTGAACTGAAGATCATATAAGACATAATATGAACTCTGGAAATCCGATTATTTCTCTCTATACAAGAGTGAATTTCAAGCTATGATTCAAATTCTAAAGCTAGTCAATAGTCCTAATACTATCAAGACAGCCTTACTTCGAACTTGTGTACAAACTAATCATGACATGTCCTTTTAAGAACCAAAACGAGAGCCAGACACTGAACTGAGCCATTGTGCAGAAGTGATACCAAATTAAACGTAAAAAAAATAAGAAAATCATAAAATGGATTGTTGCTTTATCTTAAAAGGGATTGATCCTAAAAGGGATTGATAATATTTTGATTCTATAAAAAGTGTCCTTAATTGGTTTGCTTTTACTGTACCAAAACTCCTATATTATTTTGTGTTTTCAGTAAAGCGCTAGTTTTGTACAATCCTAAAAGCACAGAGAAACATAATTAGTGGGTTTATTTGTACTAGTTATATTAATATATATTAAATAGGCTGTGAAGTAATAATTTTTGTCCGTTTTAAGTTTCAACTTCGCTCTTTACTTCCCTCGGAAAAGCTTTTTTTTTTTTTTTAATTAATCTTTGTTCGTTTTTGATTAAAATCTAATGTAGAAACAGCTTTGCCATGATCTTTTTTATTTACACGGAATAATGTATGTTCGTTTTAAGTTTGAATGTCACTTCTTAGTTTCAGTTGAAAACTTATTTTTAATATAATTTCTAATTATCACCAATCTAGGGGAGGTAAGACACATCTAAAAAATGCTGCAAACAACCTTGACAGCTAAGAAAAACTTTCAGTCTATAACATAAAGTTCATTATCCTTAGGTTCACAAAACAATGCATGTTTTTCAGGAACGTTTGTTTTTCGATGAGCAAAAAGCTGTTTTTATTCGGCCGACTTCGCCTGAAAAAGCCATAATGAAGACAGGGTTTTAAAATTCACCTACTGACTAGCAGAAACTAGAAGGCTACTGTAACAAAAGAGAGCTATTTAAGGGCTCATTTAAAAGCTTATATTTATTCCCACAAAGTGCACTTTCGGCTCTTTCCCCAACTTTTTTAAATGAAACAATTACCTTTTCCAATGAAATGACCAAAAAAAGGTGATTTCAAAACCTAGGCAAGAGCAAAAACTAAGGAGGCAAGGACGTCCCTTCCCCTCAATTACCGCCGTTAGAACTAGCACACAGGCTTCATCACAGAGGGAAGTTTGAAGGATCAATTCAAAACTATTGATCAATCAAGCTTAATTTTTGGTAGATGTTTAGTTAAATTTTTTTAGTTATAGTTAATTTGTTTTCGCAAAAATCTTTTATTTCTAGTATGACTAGTTGATTTATGAAACTTACTAAGAGGGTCTGGAGGGGGAGTATATTTGAGGGGACCTTATAAACCTCCAGTTAAGTGCTTTGGACCATAATTATTGCACATGGTACCGTTTTGTGCTTCCAAATTCTTCCACTTACGAAATGGTACCAAAAGTGCCGTTTTTAGTGCTATATGACACTTTTGGATGGTAAAATTGATAAAAAGCACGTAGATATGAGTAATTAGTTTAAAATCTGCCTTCCCGGGATATGCCTTAAAAAATGAGTGCATCACGCTTACAAAAATAGTGGATTATCTGAAAAGTAATCATAAGAAGGGACAAAGCATGACTGAAAAACAAAATCCAAGCTGGAATCGAACGCATGATAATCTGATTTGAAGTCTAGCACTGTACTGACAGAACCACGCCTCTAATAATGTAATTTAATATATTGGTGTTGGTTGGACTTTAATTGTGTAGCTTATTAAAGGGGACTGGAGGAGGGAGTTGCAGGAGGCGTTCTTGCAAACCTCCAGTTAAGGGTTTCGGACCATAATTGTACAATAAAACCGTTTTAGGCTTCCAAGATTTTCCACTTAAGAAGTGGCACCAAAAATGTTGTTTTCCGAGCTATATCTCACTTACGAATGGTAAAGTTAATAAAAAAAAAACACGTAGATATGAGCAAAAGTTTTCAATGAGCCATTAAACATCACTATAAAAAGTTCTAGTAGCCCACTCGCCCTAGCTTTCGATGGCACCAAAAGTGCCGTTTTTAGTGCTATTTGAAACTTGCAGATGCTGGAATTTGTAGGAAGAACGTAAATACGAGCAATATTTTTTATATGAGCTATCAAAAATCTATCTAAGATGTTCTGGTAGCCCGCTAGCCCCATCCCTCGAAAACCGGCATAAAAAATGCCTTTTTTCGTGCCATATGGCACTTGCACACGGCCAAATTTATATAAACCACGTACATATGAGGAAAAACTTTTGAATGAGCTCTTAAGCATCTCTCTATGATGTTCTAGTAACCCGTTAGGCCTGGAATAAAGAAGAAAAAACGACCGTTTTAACATTTTTTAACTTTAGTTACTATGCGCTGTGGTTCGCTCTTTACTAGGTTGCAGCTAATGCTTCAACCCTGACAAAGAGTTGATTGCATATTCTCCTCAGAAACTAGTTAACATTAAAATCTGTGAAATCTAATAGATGGTAGAATTTATAAACACCTAGTAAATATAAGCAATAGCTTATAATTGAGCCATTAAACATCTATCTACGACGGCGTGGTAGCCTGCTAATGTTTCAGTAGCTTACTGATGAGCAGACAATTTATGAAACTTACTAAGGGGGCTGGGAGGGGAGTGTACAGGAGGGATTCTTGTGAACCTCCAGTTAAAGTTTCTGGAATATACCTATTACAATGATACCTGTTTTGTACTTCAGAGCTTTTCCACTTCAGAAGTGGCACTATAAGTTTTGTTTTCAGTGCTATATCGCACTTACGAATGTAAAATTGAAAAAAAACACGTATATAATAGCTTTCAAATGAGTCATTAAACATCACTTTTATAAGTTCTGCTAGCCCCAGATTTCCCACTTGAGACACGACACCAAAAGTGCCGTTTTTAGTGAAATTTGGAACTTGATGATGGTGGAATTTATATGAAAGATGTAGATGTATGCAATACCTTTTATATGAGCTATAAAAGATCTGTCAACGATGTTCTTGTAGCCTGCTAGTGTCATCCCTTGAGAAATAGCACAAAAAGTGTCATTTTAGTGCCATGTGGCACTTGCAGATGGCAGAATTTATAAAAAGCACGTAGATATGAGAAATAGCTTTTGAATGAGCCATTATGAATCTCTCTATGATGTCCTGGTAGCCCTCAAAGCCTGTTGAAAAAAAGAAAGAAAAAAAAAACGGGAGGCAGATCAGTGCTACCGACGCAAAAAAGTGATTTTCCTTGTTGTTCATGGAGGGGAACTTTCCTGTACAAGGTCTTCGACCATGTTGATTCCAATGGTACACTTTTCATTTTGATCTGACGCCATTTTCGGGTTTGAGGCTATTTTTCGAAATCACCATAAACTTCTTTTTGCAATAAACTTTTACTTTTAAGACGAACCGAAATAATAGTTAAAATTCCTGAGTCAGTGTCAGATGGTAATTTTTTTTTTCACTAGGCAGTTTTTCTCAAAAAGTGTTTTTAACTTTTGGTTACTATAGGCTGTGGTTCCCTCTTTACTAGGTTGCAGCTGTCGCTGCAACCAAGATACCTTGCCGGGACATGCTTTAAAAAATGAACCTAGAAAATGGCTGAACAAAAAACAACAACGGATACCGATACAGATATTCCCGAAGCGATACGAGCGATACCAATATGCCCGATACCGATACGCGCGATATCGATACGCCCAATCCGGGTTGCAGCGGTAGCTAGCAACCTAGTAAGAGTACCACATAAAACCCTTCCCCAGGGACTATGGAGGGCCATATCATCATCAAAACCATATATATTGGACCTTTGAACTATGTTAAACAAAATGGCTTCAAAATTTTCAAAAAAATCTCAAAATTTTTATTGGACTAGTTTGGGGGAGGGCGCCTGCAGGGGGGGGGG
>JAQQPU010009411.1:13535-32869 GCA_029168905.1 Artemia sp. Kazakhstan ARC1039
TTTTGCAATAAACTTTTACTTTTAAGACGAACCGAAATAATAGTTAAAATTCCTGAGTCAGTGTCAGATGGTAATTTTTTTTTTCACTAGGCAGTTTTTCTCAAAAAGTGTTTTTAACTTTTGGTTACTATAGGCTGTGGTTCCCTCTTTACTAGGTTGCAGCTGTCGCTGCAACCAAGATACCTTGCCGGGACATGCTTTAAAAAATGAACCTAGAAAATGGCTGAACAAAAAACAACAACGGATACCGATACGGATATTCCCGAAGCGATACGAGCGATACCAATATGCCCGATACCGATACGCGCGATATCGATACGCCCAATCCGGGTTGCAGCGGTAGCTAGCAACCTAGTAAGAGTACCACATAAAACCCTTCCCCAGGGACTATGGAGGGCCATATCATCATCAAAACCATATATATTGGACCTTTGAACTATGTTAAACAAAATGGCTTCAAAATTTTCAAAAAAATCTCAAAATTTTTATTGGACTAGTTTGGGGGAGGGCGCCTGCAGGGGGGGGGGCTATTTGCCCTCCAATATTTTTGGTCACTTAAAAATGGCACTTACAAATTTAATTCCCTTTCGAATAAGCTATTACACACCTCTCTATGATGCTCTGACCACCCCCTAGCCCTTCTAGAAAAAAAACAACAAAAAAAACGGGAGATTAATAAGTGCTACCCATGCAAAAAAGTCATTTTCCTTGGTGTTCAAGGTGGGGGACTGTGATTATCCTACAATAGGTTTTGGACCATGCTGATTCCAATGGTGCACTTTTTATTTCGATTTGACGCCATTTTCAAGGGGTTTCAGGCTCTTTTTGAAATCATCATAAATTTTATTTTCAAAATTAACTTTTACTTCTAAAATTAATCGAAACAATAGTTACCATTCATGATTCAGTGTTAGATGGAAATTTTATCTCGCTAGACAGTTTTTTGAAAACACGTTTTTCAACTTTTGATACTAGGTTGCAGCTGCCGCTGCAACCATGATAATAGTTTTCAGAAAGAAAACACAAAAGAAGATTAAATTGAAAGGGAGGACAGTGTATGTACTCAAAGCCCAACTGCAAAAAAAATAACAACAACAAAATCAATATTGCACTATCCAGACGCTGGGGGAGGGGAGGGGGATTGAGATACATTTAAACTGGAAGCAACTATTAAAATCCAATAAATAGTAACTTTCTGAATTTAATGAAACAGGGAATTTTTGTTATTATAGTTTTTAATTCAGAATATGATATTAACTACCATGTGTAGGCTAAAATGTGGGGTTTCTCTATTAATTCACTAGCTAAAAGATGATTACTCTTCCTAATTCTTAACACTCTTGAAAATACAGTAATCACTACCCTTGCAAATGCATTTCAGCCACAAATGGGGCCAGATATAGCCTTAGACTATAGTCAAAGCTTTTTTTTCTTTTTTTTTTTAATCGGCTTTATTTTGGATTTATGAACCAACTGTCGACGAAAAATAAAAACAATAAAAATCAATACAGTGTTGTATGCAGTCTAAGGCTATATCTGGCCCCGTATGGAGGGGGTAGTTTATTCGTGAGGATTTATTTGCACTAGCAATTAGTAAATTTGGAAAGGGTGTCAGTCATAAGGTATTTTCATATTTTAGATAGAGAATTAATCGAGAAAAGAAAAAATTTGCCTTAGTAAATATATGCTTAGAAAAAAGGAACCTACCTTTGCAGGAATATCACTACGATTTCTGAATCCCTCCACAACCTTAGTAATTAAGGCCAAAAAGGCAACTGAAGAGACGTTTTCCGAAGTTGATGCTGATCACCAGTTCTTAACTTGTTGGTGACGTAACTTTGAAACTGATGTCTTTATGGTATACCGGGTTTTCCAGTACAGATTATCTATTAGGGCACCCTTTTTTAATAGCTAATTTAAATTTTTAAGTAGTTCCGTTGATTAAAGCTTGGTAATTGCTAAGGCAAAGACCTGATAGCATTTTTTGCTAAGTTCTTTGGGGGTGATGATCGAATAGTCGTGGAAATCGTAAGTTTGTTTGATTATATACTTAGAATTCCAGTAAAAACATACTGTGGTCAGGAAATCTAGTGCTGTCTGAAGCTTGTGACCGTGCTAAATTTTGGTACAAATTATGGAGAGATTGCCTATGATATATTGCCTATGACTATTGCCAAGGAATAGTCAATGAACTGAGAAAAGTGTCAAAAAAACGTTTTGCTAAGGAACTTGCCCTTCATCGATCTAAAATGCAGACACTTTATTCCGAGAAGGTCAGGAATTCACCTGATCTTATGTGGAAGCTATTACCTCGTACTATCTCCTCCAATTTGCCAGACCCGAAGGACATTCCTTTGTCCGAGTGGATATCCCATTTTTCAAATGAATTTTCTGAGCCTGATCCCGTTTTAGAGTCACAATTTTGTGACGAGCTCTGCAACTTCATTGATGAATGACCTTGATTTTGCTCGTACTTGTGACGCTGTTATAAAAGCCATTTCCCAACTTAAAAAGAAAGCGTCTTGTGGGATAGATAAGGTGAGCACTCTACACATCATTAATGGAAGTTATCTATTGGTGCGTCACCTCAGCCTTCTCATGCAAATGATACTTGTTACAGGTATTGTTCCATCCTCGTTCTGCATTGGTGATCTGTCTCTGATTCCCAAAAAAGGGAAATCTGAGCTGCAATGTTCCTCTTTCCGTCCCATCACCGTATCTACTACGACATGCAAACTTTTTGAGCTTCTTTTTCTTGATGAGCTAAGACAGAAATGTTACGTTCCCCCACATCAGTTCGGTTTTCAGGCTAATCTTGGCTGTTCTCATGCTCTTACAGCAGTTTTTACTGCCCTCGCCGACGCTGAATCTTCGGGAGAAAGTATGATCCTCGCCGGACATAACGTTAGACGTGCGTTCGATTCCTTAATTCATTCGTCCATGCTTCTTCATATGGCAAGGCGAGGCGTAAACCCATCAGTTGTCCGTGTTCTCAGGGATTTATATAGGAATCTAAAAGTGCGTTTAAAACTTCCATCTCGTTTTTCCCTGCAGTCGGCTCTTCATCCTTCCCTATATAATTGCATTAATTCTCGTGTGAGGCCAAACTCTTCGATTCCCACGAATATGCTTGCGAATCTTCAGTACCCCATCCTCGTTAAGAAAGGGACTAGACAGGGAGCTATCACTTCCCCAACCCTGTTCAATAATAGTGTCCTGGAAGTGCAGGCAAAGTGTCTTCCTTCATGCATTCTTGGGAGAATCGATATGTCTCTTATTTGTTATGCTGATGACATCCTGAATCTCAGCCGTACGATCCAGCGCATTGAGCAGAATTTCAAAATCCTCAAAGATGAATATTCAAAAATCGGTCTGTCTTTTAATCCTGAGAAATCCGAAGTAATCCTTTTCAATTGGCGAAATCCCTCTACTTCTCTTATAAATATGGACGGTTCTCTATTAAACCCTCAGACCATATTACATACCTGGGCCTCCCAATTGGCACATCTATAGGCCACACACGTCGTTTGCTGATTTCTCACGTTGAGCGTAAAATTAGCATTTCTTACGCTGTAATCGTAAAAAGCAAACTACGTTTCAACGGTTATATTCTAGCACCCATTTACAACGCCACAGCCCTTCCTCATCTGCTTTACATTGCTCCTTTCTGGAGATTCTTTACAGTTACAGATAAAAAGCACCTACGATCAATCTTCTTCAGATTTGCTAAATATCTTCTACATTTGCCCCCTTGGACAAGAAACCGTAAAATTATTCATTTGTATAAGCTATCTGACCCTAATATTAGCATTAATAAATCTCTATCCCGTTTTCAAAGTAAGTTTAATCATCCATGGTCAACAATTTGTTCACAATAGTTTTTTTTATATTAATGTAATGCATATAGTCACTGTTCGTATTAATGTAATGAAGAGTTTTCTTTTGTCATGTGTTTGAATTTTCAATGTGTGTTTGTGTCCTTCTTTTTCTTCTTTTTTTTCTTTTTTGTTTTCTTTAGTGATTACTCCGTCTACTGTACCTTTTGTACCTTTTTTTGACGGGCAATAAATGAATAATAATAATAATAATAGAATTTGCAGTACGAATGCGATTGAAGATTTAGATGCTAATTTGAGCTGTTTTTTTTTTATTTCTGTGTCAAAAAGCTGTGAACTCTTTCACAGGTTCTGTCGCACATTTAATTCATTTAGTTTTAGGAAGAGGAACTTCATTTTACAATGCAATTCCTTTATTTTAGTTGATTTATAGTTGATAGTTGATATTGTACTTTACCATCACGGATTTTTAAGATTTTCTGTGTGTCATACCTAGTGGGTTGGAGTATGAACCCAAAATTTTCCCCATAGTTTCCACATTGGAAAAGTCTCTTGAGTTACATTTTTCGTGTTAATTACTAAATGTGTAAGGGGGGGCTTTCGAAACAAAAATAAAAAAAGCCTCAACAATTGGTTTATATTCATTTTTGTTACGTTTTTACGAGTCAGACAAATATTTCGGGGGGGGGGGGGGAGATACAGCCTAAATAAACTTCCCCTGGATACGGCCTGTAGATGTATTAAAACATCCTGCAAAGTAAGGCTACTTTTTTCTTAAGTATATAAACACACGTAGACGTAAATGTTTTATTCAGTGTTGGGCAAAAACCTGTGCGGTTCTTCTTTTGCCAAATCTCAACCAACCCTTGCCCCCTGGTTTCATCCTCCATAGTTTCTGGCTATACACATTTTCATCTAGAATCAGTGGTCACCCAAAAAAAATTTAAAGAGAAATTGCTGTCTCTCATGAGTTTTCATGCAACGCTTCCTCCTTGTTCTATCTATCATTTGATCATCGGTGGTAATTTTCCTGATATCACCAAAGGAACTCTTGAGCTTCTTCCTGTTTGCACTTCATCCCTCCTTCGGCGTTCTCTATTATATTGGCCACCCTTTCTCGGTCTCAATGACAGTTAAATTTGTTTTTATCTTTGGTCACATGCTATCAGAAGATTTAATTTAAAATTCTACAAGATCAGTATTACAGCCACAATCTACGTTGTATTATTCCAATTTAAGAGGATTCGATACCTTAAACATCATTCTGTGAGCATCAACGTCGGCTAACTGTCTTAAAGAGAAAGGGTCTATTAGTGAATTATCCCAGGGCACTAATTATCATTGAAACCTATTGATAATTTGTGATTTGATTATGAAATTGGGCTGAAAAGAATGTGGAATTTTGTATAGTTTTATAGTTTTCAATTAAAGCAGATTGCACCATAGAAAATTCGAAGAGCAGTCAAATTGATAAAATGACACTTCTTTTGAGGTGATTTTTGGTATTTTCCTAGCAGGTATACTAGAACATTCTTAGCCCTTTACTGAATTAAAACAAATTCTTCTCCGTTTGATCGAAAAAACAAAATTTACACTTCCTAATGATATAAGCTCTCTAAAACTAAACATATCTATCTCCGGCACAAAACAAGAGAAGTTATAAGGTTTTCTAAAATTTCAAGGAAAGTAGATGTCGGCTTTGTCTCTTTTATGCACTGTAATATATCTTTTACTATCAAACAGTTCGTGGTAACGAACTGTAAGTAAGGAGCGACCCGGCTCAATAGTAACCGAAACTCTAAAACCAGCATTTTGATACCAACAGATACATCAATAGAATCAAATTTTTATGCTGATTTCAAATATATAAGTTTCATTAAGTTTAGTCTTACCCATCAAAAGTTATGGGCCTGAAAAAAATTTGCCTTATTTTCGACAAAAGGGGGAAACAAGACCTAAAAGTAATAGCCCTTTAATGAAAATCACACCATCAGATTCAGCGCATCAGAGAACCCTACTATAGAAGTTTCAAGCTCCTATCTGCAAATATGCGGAATTTTGTATTTTTTGCCAGAAGAAAGATCACGGATGCGTGTTTATTTGTTTTTTTTATTTCCCTAGGGGTCAAAATCAAAATTTTGAGATGGCCATTTTGTTCAGCATAGCCGAAAATCTAATAAATATGTCTTTGAGGATGACTTAATCCCCCACAGTTCCTGGGGGAAGGGTTGCAAGTTGTGAACTTTGCCCATTGTTTACATATAGCATTGGTTAATGGGAAGTATACATACGTTTCAGGAGAGATTTTTTCTGGTGGGAGGGGGGTCGGAGGAGGGGGTTACGGGGAAGGATCTTTCCATCAATGATATTTATTTGGGGGAAGGTACATTTCTATGAAGGGGGCATCGGATTTCCCAGCATTATTTAAAAAACGATCAGAAATTAAATTAAAAAAACAAGTTTTTCAACTGAAAGTAAGGAGCAACAATGAAACTTAAAACAAACAGAAATGATTACGTATATGAGGGGTTCGCCCCCTAGTCAATACCTCGCCCTTTATGCTAGATTTTTTTTTAGTACTTTCAAAAGAGCTATTTATTCTAATTAACCGGCATTTGTGATTCAGGGGTTTGTGATCCGAACAAAATTTGAACTTTAGCGTAAAGCGCGAGGTATTGACTAGGGGTAAGCTCCCTAATATACGTAATAAAAACATGCAAATATAAAAGTTCGTTACGTAAGTTAATTCGTAAGTTATGTCAGAACAAAATTTTGAGAAAGCCATTTAGCCAAAACAAGTAAAATTAATATACAAGTTTCATTCTGATTATTCATGTACGGTAAGCCAAAATCAAAGCTCCATTAATTCAAAAACGTTCAGAAATCAAATAAAAAAGACAAGTTTTTTTAACTGAAAGTAAGGAGCGACATTAAAACTTAAAACGAACAGAGATTATTCCGTAAGTGAAAGGGGCTGTTCCCTCCTCAACACCTCACTCTTTACGCTAAAGTTTAACTCTGTCACACAACTTTATTTTTTTAAACAATAAAAACCTTTAGCATAAAGAGCGAGGCGTTGAGGAGGGGAAAGCCTCTTTCATATACGGAATAGTTTCTTTTCGTTTTAAGTTTTAATGTCGCTCCTTACTTTCAATTAAAAAAACTTGTTTTTTTTTATTTAATCACCTCAAGGAACAAATAGAAAGTTACCTCTGAAATATTCCACACAACACATGATTCTTTAGGTATTTGTCGATGCTATTATGATAATGGGGCCAGATTCCTCTGGATATCTGAGAGAAAAGTGTGGAATGTAACCTTAGATTTCTGTTTAGATAGTTGCAACCATCAGGAATATGAGTCGAAGAGTATGGGTAACTTATGAAAGTGGAAAATGGTGTAAATGTAAAAACAAATGCAAATGCCATCTAGCGTTTGGCGTTTCTTGGCAGTTTTTTTTCAAGCTCCACAATTTGTTCTATCTCAGAAATTGAGATTAGATGCTTACTACTTCACCAGTTTCACCAATTACATTAATTTTGCCTGATTATTACGCTACAAAAAAAAAGAAACACCAAACAATACATGGCGTTGATGATTTTTTTTGCTAAACTAGTCCGATTTTCCGTTCTTTAAAGCTACCCATAATCTTCGGTGCGAACAAAGAACATAGTTGCTACAATTGGTAAACTAGTATTTAGAATAGAGTACTCAGTTTTTACAATTAGTAATCGATGATGGTGACCATTAACCTCTATTTCAGGTCTTGAAATTAGTGCAGTTAAGGTCATGTAGTATTTTAACAGATCATCCAATCTCGTTCGTTATAAAAATTTTTGTTTGCGTGGCCAAACTATTTAAAATTGATTGAACGGTCTTGCCATAACTTGTAATGCTTGGACAATAGATC
The DNA here is from genome assembly GCA_029168905.1 of Artemia sp. Kazakhstan ARC1039. Lineage (NCBI taxonomy): Eukaryota > Metazoa > Arthropoda > Branchiopoda > Anostraca > Artemiidae > Artemia > Artemia sp. Kazakhstan ARC1039. The sequence continues at coordinate 21,282 of JAQQPU010009411.1, forward strand.
CGAATAAACGACGGAAAACTAAAAAGTGGCATCTAATTTCCTGGAAATTTTTTTAAAATCTTTGAATTTCTCTCTTTTTGTGCCGGAGATAGAGATATTCAGTTTTAATAGAACTTACATTATCAAAAAGTGTTAATTTTTTCGATTAATTGGAGCAGAATTGTCTTAAGTTCAAGAAAGGGAAGTCACTAAAGATTTTTAGCATACCTACAGGAAAAAAGCTAAAAATGAGCTCAAAGGAGTTATCGTTTGAGCAATTTGGCAGCCGAGGGAGTTTCCTGTGGTGCTAACCGCTTTAATTGACAAGCTTCCGACAAAAGGAATGTAAATTTTCATCGTCTTTTCACTCAAATTTCACAGTCAAGCCACAGATTCTCAACAGATCTCGATGATGGCACCTGGGATGATTCGCCGAGGTACGTTTTGTCTTTGAGACGATCAGTCGACAAGACAGGAAGGCTGAAACTCGAAAAATGCTTTTAAGGTACCACATGGCCTTAAAGCAGCACTGTAGAGTGAAAAAATACAAGGAAAACAGCACATATTAATATCATTTCGAAAAGTCGTTCATTCTATTATTATCCAATATACTTGATTAGTTAAAATTTGAATTGTCAGGATTCTGAGTTGTGTAGAAATAGGTTATATGTGGTTGGATTCAAGGAATATAAACCATGTCAAAAAAGGGAGGTTGGCGTTAGGTAGTATATCACTTCTCCCTTTGCATTTAGGAATCCATTGGGTACTCTTTAGATAAAAACTAAAATTTCTAAATATACACTTTAGCCGAAATTTGCGCATTCTACTTTTTTCTATTATCCAATGCTGCAACGTCTCAGTAAAAAGATTCCAGATGTATGATTGATATTGTTAGTTCTTGAGTTTATATTCTTGATGAACACGTGGTTCATTTTCTCTGTGTCTTATGCACAAAATTCTCATTGTAATTGAGACCTTTCTCTTTTTATAACCTTTTTTTTACGATGCCTCATAGCAGTAATACATCATGTCATGTGCTTTCAGGAAGACACACAAATGACGTCAATTACAGTAATTACCAATTTTAACCAAGAATTCAAGATCATACCGAGCAACGATCTGTCATCTTTTGCGTAGGGTTTATGAGATTTCCAGATCGTGACAAACCGATACAGTTTACCGACGTTAAGGGCAAAAGACTGTGTCACTTAATCACTTTCCTGTTTTGTTGGAGCTTGGTCGTGAGTGCGGGGGAGCATCAACCCGGATATTATACGCAAGCAGTACATCAATTATAGTTTAAAACAATTGATAGGAGAATATGTTAAAATAAAAGGGTTTATTTCCCACTAGCACTTGCACTCTTTTGGGTTTCCCAAGGTCTTGAGATTGTAGTCCTTAGCTAGGGATATTGGGAAAACTGTAGGTATTGCACATTACCCTCAAAAAGAATATTAAATGTATATATCATTTATGCTCAATATCTTGTTTTTCTCAAAACTTGGGGTTTTGCATTTGAATCTTGAGTTATCGCTTCTTTTTTTTATTGTCGTTACTGTGTATTGTATTGTGACTGTATTGGTGTACTGTGTGTTGTTTTGTTATATTGTGTATTGTTGTATTGTTGTTATTGTGAGTGTTGTTATTGTATCATTTTTAGTGGTAGTCCTGTCTCAAATTTGTGTTGTTAATGATAAAAAAGGAAAATATTTAGATTGATGCCTTATCCGTTGGTTGTATATGTTGCAAAGTTATATCTTGCAAAGTTGCAAAGGCTTATCTAATCCAAAAGAGGTGGGGAATATCAGACATAATATACGAAAAAATTACAGTACAGCGAGCTTAAAAACTACCTTGCTAGAGTTTATGTACCATATACCAAAGTGAAGACATATTACTCAGCTTCACACTTCAAGGCCTGCATATTGTTTATCTCGTGTACACTCTCGAGCAAAGACTATCCCTATGAAAGCTAAAAAAGTTTTCTCCACTATTCGTTAATATTTTTTAAAAGTTAAATCGGTCTGTTTGTTTTAGGGACAAAGAAGTATTACAGACAACATCTTCTCAACAACGCTTCCAAGAAGAGTACTGGCGGAGGCGGGGGTGGAAGGGATGTTGTCTTGGGTTGATTTTAATTTTGCCTCCATTAAACAAATCTGCCGATCAAAAAATAGAAGAAGAAGAATAGTGATCCTCCAGATTGATTTGTGGCAAATAGGGCGTCGATTCGATATTTCAGTTGCTGGGTCTTTTTTACTGTCACAGGTAGCATGCATATCGCCCGCGGGATCGATCACCGCGCCCCGTGTTGCTAAGCAGAAACTCATTCCAATGTGCAGCCAAAGTTTAGAGAAAAAATAGCACCATAGAAATCCTAGGACCCCCCCTCCCAGAATCTTGGATGTGCCAGCGGAGAGGAGTAGCATTTAACAGTCTTATTCAAAAACATCAATTCATGGTCAAGTGAGTGATTGATAACAGGTTTGAGGCTGATATGTCAAAAGTCGTCTGTTACATACATAAACTGGTTAACTAAGGTTGTACGGTTAGCATTAGAATTAAAACGGTGAAAAATACTGCAGTTGATCGACAACCTTAGTAGTCAAGGAGCTTCGTTAATCCAATATATACATGCTACAATACAGCCGTGCAATAATAACCACTAACCAAATATACCTAACATCTTTGGTTAATGAAAATCATCAATATTCTAAAGAATATTGAAAGCTACCAATTTTGAAAATAAATAGGATGTAATAAACGTTCTCATAAGACAGATACCCGGAACTTGTACAATTTGTTAGGAATTCCCACTTTTATTGTCAAGGGTGCAGAATCTGTAATACTTTTACTAAAGGAATGGAATTTGGCTATGAGACACCGAAACAAGAGAAGATAATGAGGAAATTTGTTAAGACAGTGAATACAACCTAGCTTGCTCCAGGAAAATTGACCTGAATTTGGCTTAATTCCGAACTGAAACCAATTCCACAACCAAAAGCATCATAAAACATAAGGGGGCATGCAGCCTCAATATCTTGCTCGAGTCTTAGCTCAAAATTTGCTGGAAGTTTATTGGAATTTATATTTAGTCTGTTTGCCATTATCAACAGCTATTTTATTAACAATGTCGCAAATTGATGCGTTTTGGATCATATTCGGCTAGATTTGGCCTGTGGGTAGAACAAGGAGGGTTAATGGTGATGTACTAATTTATATTTAATGAACGTTCAGCAATCTTTAATCTATAATTCAGTGAACATTTCTACCTAGTCTAGTCCAGAAACCGGTCTCCAAACACTAGGCCCCACTGTGTTTAATTTTCGATTTTCAGCCAATTTAAACTCCATCTGGAGTTTAAACCCCATCTCCTTCTGTTTTACAAGGTTTCAACCTATTTTAGTATTTTTTTTTTAAGTTTTTTTTTCAGAATGTGTTAGATTGATGAATTTATAATGATATTCGCCTATATTTTTTTTTTAATTCGTTTTTGATTGCCAATGTTTTATTATTGGTTAATGTAATGAATGTTTCTCCAGTTTTTCACGTCCTCGGCTTAAGAATTAAAATATTGATTCTACAAAACATGTATAAAAATGAGCATAACATTCCAAGTATAAAATCTATAATATATTTTACCGAAGAAATAGTACTTGGCTGTCATACAACGCTGTTTAGCATCAGATTGGTTTTGTAATGAATGGAAAAGTAAAAAAATAATAGGAATAAAATGATCCTTGTTTAACGTTTCTAGTAACCTCTTGGTTGTACAATGAGTTTTTCTTATGCTATTGGTGACATACATATTCGTATCCAGGGAGGATACCTGTTTTGACTCCCCCCCCCCTATTTTTGTCCAACTCGTAAAAAAAGAAACAAAAATACACATAAAAATTGTATGTGGTGGTTTGTATTTTAATTTTTTTTGTATCCCCCCCCACCTCTAAAAAAATCTTGGATACAACCTTAGTGTAAGTCAGAAATTACCACTTCTGTTTCTGGCAGAAGTGGTAATTTCAGACTTTTCTTGCAAGTGGGAAAACCACGCATAACATATTTCATAAGAAATTGAGCGTTCCTAATATATTAACATACATATACATATTGATTATTGGTGACGTGTTCAACAAATCAATCGAGCGTGCTGAGATAATAGGAATAGATTTTGAAAGGAATCTGACTTAATTAGAGGAAGTCCGAGTTTCTCTCTAAGAATGAGAATGCCTATCACAACAATCACCCCGGAAGAATTTAAATGAAATGGAATAGATTGTGATCCCAATTTTTCAAAAAATTCCCTTATAAATTTCATACATAGAGAAACAAAAAGTTCCTTTAAAAAATATTCTGACTCAAAAACTTTTTCTGTTTTAAATGGCTTAAAATTTTACACAGGGCAGCCAATAAGGTTTCAAGAAGGTAGGGCTATTTGGCTTACCAATCTGACATAGGCTGAAGGGATAATATGACTGGCTTACGAAAATTTGTAACAGACATCAACCAATGAAACCGAAGCCTTTTACCTCAGAATATTTGGGAAGTTGTCTCTCTTTTTCGCTATTTATTTTCAAGTTTTGCAGAGAGGTGGTAGGATAGAAAGATAGACGAGGGAGAACAAGGACGATATGAGGGAAAGCGTCAAATGTAACGGTAAAGCCTACAATAAAGAACTAGTAATCTTGGATCCACCTACCATACCAGCAACAAATTTTTCAAGCATGTTATTTCTCATTGCTAGAGTGGCTGATGCAAATAAAGTTTTTTTTTTGTACATAGAAAAAAAAACAAGACTAGTATTCAGAAGATTCTAAAACAAAATCAGGTTATGGATTTGCTTTTTACCATGGGAAATATCAACCCAAGATTTTCTCCTTCCACTATAGAAACAGGTATTCATCAAGGTAAAACAATAATTCTTAATGCCGCACCTGAAAGCAAATAAAGATAAACATCGTCTGAAATAAAACTAATCTTGCTCAAAGTAGACGTAAAATTTAAACAATAAACCGGCTCATAGTCAAAATTGTTGTGTGGAATAAGGCGGGCTCATAAACTCTGGGAGCTGAGGCGCTAGCTTAGAATCGTGTGCAAGCATATATCTGTTTGTTTTTCGGAACGGGGGGGGTAAAAAAGTCTATAAATCGCATCAAAATTTTTTTTTACATATTTTGTTGCTTTTCACGAGTCGGACACAGTTTTTTTTTTTTTGGGGGGGGGGTGGTCAATCCCTCTAACACCCTCCCTGGATATAGCCTTGATTATGCAACATCAAATACAGGGTTGGGCAGGACTAAATGCACCGTGTGAGATAGATATTCAGTGTACACGTAAAATATAGAGTGAGGGCCTCATCAAATTAATCTGTACAGACCCCCCTGAATCAGCTGTCTTGCAGCTGTCACTATAAATTTGTTGTATGTGAAAGGAGCTAGAGGACAATGCTGTTGCGCTTGTCCATTTCCCATTTAGTCTGTACAATACTTCCAAATTTATTGTCCTTGGGTAAAAATCATTTTCCACAAAGATTTTGCTTACCCTTTGGTGGCTTGAAATATTATTTAACAGCTTTTGTATTCTACAATAATTCGTTCAAAAGACACGTCAAAAATAGTCAAATTTGTGTCCTAAATATGTTCCGTTTGTTGATAATACATACAAGGCAAGGAGTAGGACGTTGTCGACAACAGGGACAATAACAAATGAAGTCCCTTTTGATTTCGACCAAGATAATATCATGGATGAGGGGAAGGTTAGAGGTTTCTAGATTTGAATCTCCCCCTTCCTAGGAACGTGACAAAACATGAAAAAATATGTAGGATTTAGTTACTTAACAGCTTAAAAGGGGAGCAAAGGTTTTGTTTCACTGCTGAACCCCAGCCCCCAAAATACTTAACACCCCTCTTTAGCCCCAACCATAACCTTTGAAACAGTATTGGTTGCAAACGAGGACTCAACGAGGTCCTCGTTGAACCCCCTTGAAGTAATGATACTGGGGCTGTTTTGAAAATATTTTGGTTTCAAAGAATGTATTTTAATGTGAGTTTTTTATTATACTCGTTTTTTCTTCATTTGTTTTGCTGAGGGCGGCCCTTGGATATAGGTTCGAAATGTTCATTTTAAGTTGCGTTCCACTATCTTATATAAAAAAAATTCCCTATTTTTCTTCTTGTTGTCTATGGTATCTAATCCTGGCTTAACGCTTGACATTCCGCTATTAGATGCCTTCATGCTTCCGATGACATTTCACAGTTTGTTTTGCAAACTTGCGAATCATCTTTCCTTTTCAGTGAGATGAGTCCAAACCAGTACCTACAACGGCCTCTAAAACAATTTATATTTCAGACTATCAAGTCGTAAAAGACGTTTAGTCAGCATGGGGTTAAACTCCGGAATCGCTTCTACTGTTTTTTTTTTTTTTTTTGTTTTTTTGTTTTTTTGTTTTTTGTTTTTTTTTTTCATCCTACCTTTCTATGCAAGTTTTCTCTGATCTCTCATAGCTCCGTCTCCGTATTGCTGCTTCTTTGTAGTTTCGAGAGATGGAACTAAGGATTTCTGTCTAAAGTATGTTTATAATATCCAAATTTTAGCTGTTTCATCCCGCAATTCATTACCTGTGATCCCAGTGTATCTTGGAGACCACATCTTGACTTCTGATGCATGCTAGTTTATTCGATGCTTCATAGCATTTCAACGCACTCTTTGCCCGCTTTTAATATTTTCAAAAGCCTCAAGGCATGATTGGTTATCAGTTAAGATACGTATACTTCCCCGTCACTTTCTTATTGTTTCGGTCTCTTAGCTGCTTATTCTATTAAAAATACATCCACCTGGAATACCGTTATCATCCATTCCACGCCCTTCCTACCTTTTATGACAATCTTAAAATGCCTTTCAGGTTTTACTAATGAGACAATGTTATCCTTGCCATCTGCAGCTCCCCAAATCCAAGCAGTGCTGAGTTTCCGGGATAAGTGCCAGATGTGGTGTAGTTATGCGGAACTTGGCATAATTAGGAGCCAAAAGCATCCAAGCATAATCCTCCCTAAGACACCATAGTTGTGGCGTACTTTAAGACAATGTAGAACAACTCATAGCGTCACATCCAAAAATAGGACAAACACCAAGGATGGTCTTTTGAGATTTTTGACCAAATTAAGGTAATTTTTTATGCAGTGACAGAGTACGAACTGTCTGGTATTTTTATGTTATGATCCTGTGTTATTTGGCAAAGAAAAGACGCATGTAAGATATTTTAATTCAATGACACTTGGTAAGGACAGTTATTATTCCTGAATCAGCAACAAATTGCAATTTTTCTCACTAGCCAGTTCTTATTCTAACGCGTTTTTTTTTTATTTTTGGTTACTATGGGCCGCGGTTCGTTCTTTACTAGTTGCAGCTACAACTGCAACCGCGATGACCTTTTTTTAGATTTAGAGGGATTTCATGTTGTTGTTGTGTTTGGCGAATGGTGAAAGAATTTTGATGTGTTGCTTTATTAAAAGACGACGAGACAGTTAGCTGATGTTAATTTTTACTGTGTATTACTTTCCTCTCAGTAGAACTTTTAGAGCATGATAATAAGAAAAACCTGTAAAAAAAAAAATAAAAAAAAAAAACAAACAAAAAACGCAGATTTGGCAGAATGCCTATTTATTTCACTGCTAGCCAATTAGGCCTAGCCATTTCAACCATTACTGGTGATGTTACACGGTTAATCTTTATACAAATTAATCTTTCACATTTTACTAAAGATTACCGTGAATAATGGCGCTTGATGAGTTTTAACGAATTTTGAATGCCCAAAGACAGACTAGCCCAAAGTCTTAGCTCGGTCTAATAATGAGCCAAGTCCTAGCTGCCATTGCAGGTGTCCATATGGCTTTTGATTTTCTAATTTGGCTTCTGCTGTCTCTGAGTGCACTCCATACAATGGAAAGAACATTACGTATGGAAAAACTAGAATAAGTAGATAACATCCATGGCTTTGAAATTGATTCTGATTGCTAACGGTGTAATTATGGCACTGCATTAAGGTTGTAAGACATTACCAAAACAGTCGGCTGTTAAAACATCTAAAATATCATCAAAAACTGAGTCTTATAAAAAATTAAATAAAAAAAACAAGTTTTTTCAATGAAAAGTAAGGAGCAACATTAAAACTTAAAACGAGCAGATATCATTCCGTGTTTGAGGGAGGTTGTCCCCTCCTCAATTCCTCGCTCTTCGCGATGAGGTTTTTTAGTACTTTTAAAAAAGGTTCTTATTCAAATTAAATGCTTTTTAAAGTTTTGTTTCATGAATCGTTTTTTAAAGAATTGGGACAAAAATTCAAATTTTAGCTTGAAGAGCGAAATATTGAGGATGAGGCACCCCCCCTCATATAAGGAATAATGTCTGTTCATTTCAAGTTTTAATTTTGCTCCGTACTTTCATGTAAAAAATATTGTTTTTTATATATTTAATTTCTGATCGTTTTTTCAAATAATGCCGGAAAATCCGGCTCCCATCCATTGAAAGCTCCATCCCCCCAAGGAAAATTCCTCCACGGAATTTTCCTTCAGAAAACTAAAATAAACCCACATAAAATACCCCACCCTCCTCGGAAGATTCTCCCTGACAATTTCATCCTCGCTGAAAATTCCCCCTGGAAAGATTCTTGCGGACGATTCCGCCTGATAGATTCCCCTTAGCATATTTTCATTTGAATAGGATTTTGATTTCTGATCATGCCGGAAATCCTCACCTTCGTGAAAGATTTCCCCCGGAAATCCTCACCTTCGTGAAAGATTTCCCCCGGAAATCCTCCCCCCCAGCAGTCAAAAGTTGCTCCCGCAGAAAAATCCCACACGGAGAATTTCTCCGGTGGAGAATTTTTCCTGCGGAAAATTCCCCAATCAAAATTTCTCTCGTGGAGAATACCCCTCTCCACACGAAAAGATCTTCCAGAAAACTCCAACCCCACTGAAGATTGTCCCCAGACAATTCGTTCGGAGCATCTCCACACTTAAAATTGAGTTGGCAAAGAAAAAGTGAGACAAATACAAAGAATTTCGTATGGGAATTTTGGAAAATTCCCCTGGTCTAAAATTTTCTCTGTAAGGCAACCACCCCCCCCCCCAGAAACTTCCTTCACCACTGAAAATTCTCCCTGTGGAAAATCCCCCCAGCAGAAGTTCCCCCCTCCCCTACTAAAAATGTCCGTTTACTTCCCAACAACAAACGGTGTGTATAAACAATTGGGAAATTTCGTAACGTACAGCCCTTTCCGCAGGGGCTTGAGGGGGGGGGGGAGGTCATGGTATACCTAAAGACATAGTTATTTGACCTTTCAATTATATTGAACAAAATAGATATCTCAAAATTTCGTCCGACGGCTTTGGGAAAAGGCGTCAGAGGGGAACTAGTTGCCATCAAATCTTTTTGGTTGTTTAAAAAAAGCACTAGAACTTTTAATTTCCGTTTATATGAACCCTCTCCAAATATTCTAGGATCATTAGTTCGACACGATCACCCTGGGGAAAACAAAAAACAAACAAACAAAAAAACAACAAATAAACGCGGATTTTTGCATATGGAAACTAGAAATTTCTACAGTAGTGTTCCTTGGTGCTGCTAAATCTGATGGTGCAATTTTCATTAAGATTCCTTGACTTTTAAGGAATTGACTTTTGACTTGACTTTTGAATTTTTGAAAATCAGGCAAAACTTCTTAGGTTCGTAGCTTTTGATAAGCAACACCAAAACTTGGTGAATCCTATATAATTGGAATCAACATAAAAAGCAAATTCTTTTGATGTATCTATTGACACATAAATTTCGTTTTCTAGAGTTTGGGTTATCATTGAGCCGAATCCCTTCTTATTTACAGTTCGTTACCTTGAACTTTTTCATTATTTACTTTTTCCTAGAGACCCCTTCACATGGAAAGAGTTGTCACATAAACTTTGGAGGGGGCTCATTCAATTCTTAAGTTAAAAGTTCTAGTGCCCTTTTTAAGAGTCAAAAGTGATTGGAGGGTAAACACTCCCTCTCCCAATGAAATTTCTGTTTATAGAGTTTCGGTTATTATTGATCCGAGTCGCTCCTTACTCACAGTTTGTTACCACGAACTGTTTGACAATTATACCCGGGCTGCATGAGACGATCGTAATGCATTGCAGATTCTTAGGTCTTTGAAGTACGCCCATAGAAAAACAGAGGATATACTTCTAAACAATGTTATGACTCAAAACGAGTTTTCTTTTTAATGGCTTGAAATTTCATACAAAAAGAGAAAAATAATATGGTTTTGCATTCTTTTTAATTGCTCAATAGTTTACGTAGCAACAACAGTTAAATACATAAAACAACAGATAAAAAAAAAATTTGGGTTTATTTAGCTTTCCTTTTAGAAATACGCTTTACGAGTAAGCTGTGATCAGCTTGCAAAATTACGTTGCAAAAATAAACCAATGAAAATTAAGCCCTTTTTAACACGGATGCATAGGACAAAAATGCCTCTTAAAATGCCTCTTTTTGTCTTTGGCACACAATCCCACATGGAAATGTTATTCCCCTAAAAAAGAAGAAAAAAGCATATTAGCCAATCGAATTTTGAAAAAAAAGGAAAAATTCTATTTCTTGTTGATTTTAGGATCAGTTTCCAAAATTGATTTAATGCCTTTATTATTTGCTTTTTGTTAGTTTCTTTATTAGTTACTTTTTAATAAGTTACTTTTTAATAGTTTTGCATCTTGAAACCGGGGCTACAACTTACTGATTTATATAATTATCAGGGAATAGACAAGGTAAATCGAAAAACAATTCTATCATATTGTCTGAAGGATTGGGAAAGAGGGCATAAATAGTGTAAGAATCGAGCTCTGGATTTAAACAACATACAATATGACTTGTAAGCTAAACGTGTAGTTAAATACTCTGGCACTTGTTTGTTATTGGGGATAAATTTTTATTTTACCCCACCCCCCTCACCCCACCAACAAATAAGAACAATTACACGAAAACCCATACTTTTTGATTATGTATGAACTCCTAAAAATCCTTTTCAGAGTTACATTTCCTCCCCCACAATATCTTTGAGCCCTTAAAAACTTAATCCTTTTAAAATATTAAGAGGATTAATTTTTAAAGGATTAACTGACTTTGCCACTGACCCCTAGCCAATGCAAAAAAAAACTCAGGGGTTTTAGTTGTTCAGTTGTTCAGGGTTTCAGTTTTTCGTAAAAATCTTCTCGAAAGACTTTTTTTCAAGTACTTTGAAACATTAATTCTGAAAAGGCTAGAGCCACCTGACCGTTCACCAAAATTTGGACATAACATCATGTTGAAGTGATTAGAAGTTTAGAACACCGGGGTATTATTTCAGAGGTCACGTGTTTGAAATTCCCCTTTCAACAAGTTTCGCTCAAAGCGAATTCCAGCTGATATTATATTTTGCTAAAACTCCAGTTACAAAACCCCAAAGAGGCCTAGACCGTTTTTACATAGGGTTGGGGGGTCAGTTGTGCTAGTTGGTACCAACGTAAAAACATAGCAAACCAAAACGTCTGAAGAGAAGAATAACGTACCTTAACAACTGGCTTGCCATTTTCACCAGTTATATT
>JAQQPU010009412.1:0-21300 GCA_029168905.1 Artemia sp. Kazakhstan ARC1039
ATGATCCAAAATGAACTTTGAAACATCAAGAGAATGTAACAGTGACATGATAAACCACGACAAAACACTACTGAAATATTCTGACTCTTGCATTTCAACGAAAAAAAAAATCTAAAATGAACATTAAAACATCAATAGAATGTAACAGTGTCAAGGTAAACCACGACAAACCGCTACTGGCATATTCCCACTCTCGAATTTCAACGAAAATATCTAAAACGAACTTTGAGACATCAAGAGAATGTAATAGTGACAAGGTAAACCACAACAAAACACTACTGAATATTCCAACTCTTGCGTTTAAACAAAAAAGCTGCAAAATGAACTTTGAAACGTCAAGAGAATGAAACGCCGGGGGGCTTTTGGGGGCCCGGAGGCCCTTTGGGGTGGGGGGGGGGGCCTTGGGGGTTGGGGCTTGGGGACCTTATAACACTATTCAAATGATAGTTGTGTATTATACCGAACACAGTCTAGAACCGCCCTAATAAAAAAATAATATGTATCTCTTAAGAGGAGTTGGCGGGACTCGGGGGGCATTTGGAGGCCTTTTGGGGGCCCAGGGGCCTTTGAGAGGCCCAGAGGGCCCTTTGGGGTTGGGGGGGGGGGTCCTTGTGGGTTGGGCTAGGGGACCTTATAACACTATTCAAATGATAGTTGTGTATTATACCGAAGACAGTCGAAAACGCCCTAATAGAATAATAATATGTATCTCTTAACAGGAGTTAGCATTCCCTCGGATGGTTTACCATTTTGTTTCTGCTTTCAAATTTATCTTGCCTCATGGAGAAATTGTTTCAATCAGTTATTTTTTCATGTCTGTATTTTCAACTCTCGGATAGGAATATTCGAATATTGAAATTTCCTTATATGATAATGTCAGCTTGTTATCACAGTATTCCAACCGGATGTTGACATTCAAGAAAATAATTTCCTTTTCTGATGATGTCACCTTCTTATCATAGCATTCCAACCGGATGTTGACATCCAAGAAACACTCAGCAATTGTTGCTGACATCCAAGAAAACAACCATAAAAGTGAGAAAAAACATGAAAACATACATAAATTACTGTTGACATCCAAGAAACACCCAGCAATTGTTGCTGACATCCATGAAAACAACCATCAAAGTGAGAAAAACCATGAAAACTTACATAAATTGTTATTGACATCTAAGAAACATCCATCAAAGTGAGAAAAACCATGAAAATGCATCCTCAGTGAGAAAACCATAAAACATGCCCATATATGGTGCCCCCCCGGAAATCATGATAGGTTCCTACTGACAAGCCTGCAAACGCAAAAAAAGTATTTTAACAAAACTCGACTTTCCGGTTATGTTGTACCAAAAAGAAAATTCTGTCACAAAATTATTGTAGCTTTCCATTTACCCAAAGTGACCCCTTACAGGCCCTGGTCTTTCGGATATAATTTTCTTTGGAGAGGGATCTAGCTGTCTGCAAAACGTAATGGCAGATAGCGTATTTCAATCCATATCAATGTTTTTTTTTCTAAATTTAGGAAATGTATTTGTACATCTTTGAAACCTTGTAAATTGGGATTGAGTAAAGCTGTAAAGGTAAAAACAGTTTTCTTGAACTGCATTTATGCAGAATATCCATTTCGCAAGGTTTAACTTTTCTAACAAAAATATTTTAAAGGTCGCCAAAAGTCACTGTCCTCTAGAGGGAGAAGGGGTGGAGTTAGGTACTTCAGATTACCTTCCCAGGACATACTTCAGTCTTTAGAGCCATTCCAGAAAGTTTCATTTTCTTAACGTTTCCCTTTCTAAGACAGCAAAAATTGGCTATACTAGAATTTTTCCATATTGTGGTCCCTACTGTGAATAGATTAAGGACCAGATTTGTTTCCACAGCCTTAAGGCAAGCAAAGGTCACTTGCTTCTCATCTACAATTGATGCATAGCCTAACCAATACATCCTTATGTTGGCAGTTTACACCAATCAAAGCCATTGCTTAAAAATAAAATAGACACCAGGCTACTTGGTTAATATTCCACGGTTCAGCTTTTTTGAGATTTTGGCATTATTATTTTTTGATTATTTTTTTAATAACTGAAGTATCAATAAAAACTCGACAAATATATATTTTAACAAACATTACATTGAGTTTTTAGCATTAAACCTTTTGTTTTTCGCCAGGTTTTTTTAAAGTTAAAACTTTCCTTTCAAACAAATATTATTACTAACTATTTAATCTTTTTCAATATAAGTTACATCAAAATTAAACCTGAACATTGTTTTTTAAAGGCATAGATCGCATATATTGAAAATACAGATGCCAAAACAAAGTTGCCGATTGAATTTCTATCCGACTGAGAGAAACAGACATGAAAGGAAAAAAAGGTTTGACGAAACTTTTGAATACCCCCTTAGGGAGGGGATGCGACCATGGGGCAAGCACGGATCCAGAGTATTAATTCGGGAGGGGTGGCAGTGCCATAAGGGAAGAATAGAAAACCCCTATCTACAATTTTGTTTAAAGTAATTGAATTAAGGCCCGGTTTACTATCAACATAACGTGACGCAGTAAAAACTAAGTATTTTAATAAGACCATTCAAGCAGGTTTGCCAACTGTCGACTTAAAAAAAGAGTGCAAATGAAGGAAAAAAGAGTGCAAATTGTTAAAAAAGAATGCAAGTCAAAAAATTGTGTATGCTTGGCTGCCGGCCCTTGCGCAACACCTTTCACTCTTTCGGTCACTCTTACGCTATTTAGAAATAATTATCAATTATCTTATGATGAATAAAGATATTACATTCTTATTTTTCAAATGTATTTAAGATATAGGTTGGAGGACTGCCTACTTAAATCCAACTTCTAAATAATGGGAGACACTGATTTTCATCCTTTTTTTTAGCTAAATAGGTAATGCTCTGCTTGAAATGTGCTGGTGTTCATTTTGATTGCTTAGATCTTAAACTGAACTATAGTTGACTTAATCAAATGTTTATATAAGGTTTTGTTTCAAGCAAAGCAAAGCACATATTAAATACAGAACCTAATCTAACCTAGGTACCTTTCCCCCCCTTAACCCCCCAAAAACAATAATTTAAATATTGTAAACGCAATGAGAAACCACGCTTTGCGATCCATTTATCTCTTGCAAATACCTGTTTGACTGGTTTCTTTTAGTGTTTCCTTATAAAGTAAATAGCGGTAACGTTGAGTAGGCTACCGTATAATACATAAGTACCAAATGGTCTTTCTGGGTTGTTTATCCCGACAACACAGAAGCGCAAATCTAAATTTTCTACTATAGAAAAACCACATCAATAGCTTGTAAAAATGTTCAACAATGCATGTGACTAGTCCCCGAAGCCATGACGCGCCGACATGACGGCGGCAACTGTGTGATTTAGTATCGGCGGCTGCGCGCCACTGATACCAAGATTTTTTTGGCGGCGCACCGCCGATTTCTGACCGGTGGCTTGCCAGTGCACGCTGATTTTTTTCTGATTAAAAATTCCATTTCACCAAGCAGGTTCAACCTCAACTTGATTTTAGGGAGGATTTTTAAATGGTTGGCTAAAAAGATACAAGAACAATATGACGAAACAGGAATTTGTTAGACCGTGCAGAAAGTGTTTATCTTCACCGTCGATCAGACCAAGGAGAATTCTCATTTTTAGCCACTAAACCCAGGGAGACCTATGTTGTGTTTATATTTAACATCACAGGGTTTCTATAAAATCCCGTGTTTAGTCATTTTCTTCTTGTTAATGATTTGGACTATGTGTGTATAACTTTGAAAGTTTGAAGTTGAAACATCTCCTGTTCATCAAATACATACGAAAAGGAAGTGAAAAAAAAAATAACAACATAAAAAACACTGTATAAAAGTAGAGGATGGCTTAAGAACACCAAAAAGTTTAAGTCGGCGGGACCAAAAAGGTTAATTCAGAGATAAAACTCTGAACAAGTTTATTGTTGTTATTGACAAAAGTGAGTTTGTTCACTCAGCTCGGAGCCAGCGTTGATCTTTTTGCAGTCACTATCAGTCCTGCCGTGCTAAAAATCCGTTTAGCTGGGGCACTTGTGGCTGGTACAGCCAGAACTTGACAAGCGTAACCTGCCACTCGCGGGGTCTGATACTAGCATTGGACCTTGGGGTCCTACAGAATGCTGCAAATTGGCTACTTCTTTGTATCTGCTGAAATAAGTTGTTTTTATTAGGGAGAACTAACCTGCACCTTTACCATAGGGCCCCTGCGCCCTACACTACAGGGGGAACCCAACAATACCCTTACCCTCTTTTCTTATCAACACGGAATAACCCTCCAAAATTCTTTTCTGAAAGAAGTGGTCGAGTTATGAAGTTTCAAGTCAAAGTTTAAGGCTACTTCAACTTTAGTGTGCTCTTTTCACTATGAAAAAAAAATGTAATTCATTTCTATAGATATATTTCTATAATAACTCTAGCTCTTTTCCAGATAACATCTTGAATTGCCTAATGCTCTTTTACCTACCTCTTTTCATCAGAAAAATCAGAAAGAAAAATGAATAGAGTTGCAAAGTGGAAGGTAGAATTTTTGTTTCAAGAAAAATTTCTTCTTCTCGTTTCTACGAACCGATATACATGGCGAGCCCAAGATGACAGTATTTATCTTTAAGAAACAGATTAGCTGGGATGACGGTCGAGGCCCGGAGGTCGATATCAATAAGAAAAAAAGAGATAGAGAAAAAAAAGGCGGCATATTAGTGACGCCACCGCCGATAAAACCAGTGGCGGCATCAGCGCGGTGATGCAAGCTCGGTGGCACGCCACCGTTTTTTTCGGCGGCTCGCCGCCAACTTTTCGGCACGGCTTTGGAGTCTACATGTGACATAACATTTTACTTTGATGCATTTGCAGTGTCAATCGAGGAGAAGTCGGAGTCCATCAATAACTACACAGAATTTCATACACAAAAGGGATAAACGCCCCCCCCCCCCCCCAAATAATCGAGTTTCTCAATTAAGGCTGTGGGATGTCCTCCGCTGACGCTCCAGACTTCTTTTTTTGCTCGATCACCTTGTATTCGTGAATTAAATTTGTTCTTAAAATATTAATTTTCTTTTTTTGTTCGGAAACTGTATAATCTGGTTTCAATGTCTTTACCGTCTGGAATATCCTGCCAAATATTGCACTTTTCATATTTCGGTTAAAATAGTCTTTACTCTCCATAACTTAGGGTGATCCCTGCATACCTCTGTTAATAAACAAATAGACCCGCGCTCCACATTTTGATTTCTTCCGGTGTACCATCCATAGTTGTTGGCACGTGACTGACGCAAGATTTTAACAAAACTACTCTAGATGGGCAATCACCCTCGTCAACCGATTGAGTCATTCAAACTTTCCATCAATTACCGTCAGCACTTGACACAAGCGTCAAGCAGGCTCCTAGACGGTCAATCATACTTGAATCAATCGATTGACGGAAGCTTTTGATCAAAATGATTGACCGTCTAGGGTGTCCTTAACTCAACTGCTTTCCAAGATAGCAAGAAGTGTCAAAACTCCAACTTTAGGCTACCCCATATTTTTCTAATGTACCCTTGTATGTCATTTTGATAGTAGGGGTCCTATCCAAAGCAAATTGTTAGACCCGTGGCTGGCAAGAGAAGATTTTTATTTCAGAAAAATTGGGTATCACAAGTAGAGATGGGTCATTCGCGCTTTAAAAAGGTGCTCACTTTTCCATTTCTAAGAAGAATGGTAGTGCCCAACAACTTTTAACTTCCTTCTATAAAAATTGATTTGGAATCTACCACGTTTTCACTTGTTATTTATACTTTGATTTACTTCTCCGTAAAAGGCTGAAAATACGAGACAGATGTATGGGGGACGGCCCAGGCAGAGATAAAAGAGATAATATCGACTAGCTGTTCTATCTTTTGTACTTAAATAATTTAATTTGATTTTTTTTTTTGCTGAATACGTTTTCTATCATCTTTTCATAAAAGAGTGCAAAGAGCAACAACGAGCAGACCCTTTCATCATTGTAGGATTTTATGACCTGCTACAGAAAGCAGCAAAAGAGCTTGACATCTTAGATAAACCAGAATGCTGGTAGAACTTGGACGAAAGTTCGTTTTGTTGCGATCCTGATAGCCTTAAAATCCCTGGCATGAAAGGATCCCGAGAAATGCGTCAAACTGGTGGCAATGGATGTGATAACACTACTGTTTTCACCCGTCACATGGTAGCACTCACAGGGAAGAACACGTGGAGTTCATGGCTACCCATCAAAGACCATCCTGATGCATGTTTTGCAGCTACTAAGAAAGGATTGAGGACAGCAGACCTCTTCTACAACTGGTTTAAAGATGTTTTCCTGCCTCAGGTAAAAGGAAAAGCAATTTTTATTCTTGATGGCCATGGCTCCCATTTATCCTTACCTCTTGTGGAACTTGCTTCACAAAAGAACGTTATTATCCTCAAGTTACCAGCCTATGCATCTTATGCTCAGCAAACACTTGACAGAGTTATTTTCAAAGGGCTGAAATCGTCCTATGAGCAGAAACTGAAAATTTTATGTCAGATCTGGGAGACTTACTTTACCCCTTCATTGATTAAAAATCATTTCAAGTGTCAGGAATGGATGAATCTGCTATTCCAGCACATATCAACTGCAATGTGATTGACAAGGCAAAGTTTGATCCAGCCAAGTTAAAAAGCTATGTTGAGACAAAGAAATCAGAACGTTAAAATTTAACAAGACTAACTAACAACCACAGTGAATACTGCAACTGATAAGATTACTGTTTCAGTGTTGGTTAATTCAAAAAAGATTCATACGCGGGAAAAATCCTTCAGAGCTTCTCTTGGACTCAGCACGCCCTCCTCCTCTTGATGTCTCAGCATCCGGGACATCCGGTAGGCAGAGAATTGCTTGGGAAGCTAAAATAATCACTTCTGTAGAGGCTTTGAGAGTACTTGAACAAAAAGAGAAAGATAAAAAAAGCCCAAGAACAAAGAAGGGAAAGTAAAAGAGAAGACAAACAAGCCAAAGCTGAAAAAGAAAGATGATCTTTCCAGTGAAGACTCTGACATCTTTCTGGGTTCCTCAACTGACCAAATGGACATAAGTTATACTACTGATAGTGAGAATGAAGAAGAGCAGAAAAAGAAGCTAAACATACAGCTAAATGAATACTATGCTGTTGCATACGATACCATACGTGATCAACAAGGCTGGTATATCAGAAGAGTGCTTGATTTTCCTGACAAAATTCTTGTTTATATTAAATATCTTTGCTGCCTGAGCCTAGCCGACTATTCATATGACTGGCCAAAAAAAGATGACATTGACGAAGTTGAAGCAGAATACATCTTTGCAGGACCATTAAAGCTTTCTGGGACTGGTCCATTCACTCTACCATCATTCCAAATTTGGCATGTAATCACTCTGTACAAGAATCAAACTAAGAAACACAAGTGATCATAAGTTGGCTTTGTGAAATCCCTCTGATTCTGATTGAAATTGTTTTTTCAATAAAAATTACTTTTTTCAACTAAAAAAAAACCTCTTATACTAATTGAAATTACAATTTTTCCCTATTATTTGAAGTACGGTGTTATCTTTTCATATTTATAATAAAAATTTCAAAAATACCATTCTCAGAGACTTCTTCTATATATGGAGAAAAACCGGGATAAGAGTGACACTGTCAGAATTACCCCATAGTAAGCAGAAAACCTGTGTTCCTCTGTGGCACATATAAACATTTAACGAAAGTTTTTGTTTTGTATGGATTCCCTGTACATCAAGGTATCCTCCATCATGTCCTAAGGTGACATAATTTTTATCTTTGCATACATAGGATCTGCCCAGGGGTGTCAGATTAGCCCCAAACTAGGGGGCAAGTCCGACCCCTCTGAGATGGGTGCAATAAGTGCGGTAGATCACGGAAACAACAACTTGTGAACTTTCTAGATTCTGAAGAATATTACAACTATGACCAAGAACAACGTCAAATGGTTTTTATTATGCCAACAACTCCAGAAAAATTTTGCTGCCAAATTAAGCTGAAAAAAAAATCGATAAGGGGTTGGAATTACCCAAGTTCACCCTAATGTACTGAATTTTAGATGTAATATTCTTATGTATATCTGATTTTCCAATCTACAATGTATCTTAAAGACTACATAGACATTCTTTTTTTTTACTCTGTTCCTTTTTTAGTTTACATTGAGGTGCAAGGTTGCTGTTTCTATAAATCTATATATCTAAGATTAAAAGATGAAAATTACAAAATGACAAAAAATGGAATGAAGAAAAAAAAAGGATAATTGTGGCCAATAAAAAAAAAGAATAGTGCATAAATATTTTGGCCAAGGCCTCTGTTCAACCGTTCTTGGTGCAAAAATGGAAGTAATGAGTAAAAAGTACAGCTAAAAGCAAAGCTGTTCCTAGGGTTGGAAGCACTTTGGAGGAAAATGGATTATATTCCCCCCTTCCTGACTGGTCCCCATGGCTATGCTGAAATAAAATTTGGCAGCAGCAGACACAATTATGCTCAGCAGTGGCACACTAAAAAAAAAAAAAATTCAGCAGCATACAGCCAAAAACTAATTGACATTGCACTGTCAATTGCTTGGCATTTGTTCCATTTTTATAATTTTTTTGTTTTTTTTAAAAATTTTCAAAAACTAAATTGGTAGCAGTTCTGTTCAGAATCCCTTCTAAGCAAGATTTTTTGGGGTCCACATATTTCTTTTCGGCTTTATTAAATAGTTCATGACAACAAACTGCAAGTAAGGAGTGACTTGGTTCAATTTTAACCAAAACTCTAGAAAACAGAATTTTGATATCAATAGATGACCTACATAAAAAGGATCAGCTTATGTCAAAAAGATTCATCAAGTTTAGTGTTACCCATCATAAGTTACAAGCCTAGTTTTTGAAATAGGGGGCAAAAACCCCCTAAAATTCAAGAAATTTTGATGAAAATCACACCTTCAGATTCAGCTACCCAAGAACCCTACTGTAGAAGTTTCAAGCTCCTATATACAAAAATGTGGAATTTTGCCGGAAGACGGATCATGGGTGTGTGTTTATTTGTTTGTTTTTTCAGGGGGGATCATATTGAAATAATGGTCCTAGAAGATCAGGAGAGGGCATATTCAAATCGTAATTAAAAGTTATAGTGTTATTTTATGTGACAAACAAGATTGAAGGGCAACTAGCCCCCCTCCCTTGCCCATTTATTTCCCAAATTTATTTGATCAAAATTTATTTTGATTTTTATTTTAATCAAAATTTATTTGTTATTGGGAAGTATAGAGAGATTTTTTGGGAAGGGGAATTATGTGCTTGTGGTGGATTTCCAATGGGAAAATCTTCTTTAACGTATTGAGCGAGCCTTGCAAGCTTGATCTTCAGCCACAGACGCTCACTGGTTCACTTCAACCTCTTGAACAGATAATGAATATTAATGCCCATGAAGATGATGGCATTCCAGCCCAGATGTAAAAATCCTTCCCAACTCTCTTATGCCAGCCAAAAAACCTACTTTTTTAGGCGTGAGCAATAAAGAAATTTCCGAAAGATTGGAAACTATCAGCTCATGTACCAGGGAAATAAAAGGAGTTAAGGGAGCTCCTTCGAATTACTCTGTAAAACAGTCTTCATTGACTACAAAGGCCCCTTATATAAGCTTAAAATATCAGAGCAAGCAGGTTTCAGGCCTGCTAGAGGCTGTCAAAAGCATATATGATCGCTTGATTCTCACATGCGAGGCAGGGAGTGAGAGCAGATACACAAAAACCTAGCCCCTTTAATTTTCCCTAACTTGGTTTGGAACCAACTTTGGTGGCATTATAAAATGGTAAACAATTACGACCAAGAAAAGGCTGGTCATTTTGGCCTGGTTTTATTCAAAGTCTAATTTTGTTTGAAATTTTCAGTAATCTGACAGGGGCCTTGGTGTTTAAATAGTTTTTGGTCTTTTTACAGGAGTACTGGAGCTCAACATTTCCTGTCTAATCAAGTCCCAAGACACTAAAATCAACTATCAACAGACTTTCTAGAATCCATTTGAACTCATTTTTGTAAAGGATAGGATCCCAGAAGCAGCATTTCCGAACGGAATCCCCCCCCCACCCCGCGTGTAAACAATAAAAATCATCAAACTTCTTAAGTCGTCACTACAAACCTTAAACAATTTCTAGCTCTTGGCACCTGCTTCATAAAATAGCACTGTATTTCCAAGAAATTGTACATCTGGAGGCCCTACGCGTGTCTGCTAACTTTTTTCGAAACTAAATGAAAAAAAAAACTTCAAATGAAACTAACTAACTGAACTGAAACTAACTAACTAAAACTAATAAACAAAACTACAGAACAAAAAAGAAGTTTCAATTTAGTAAGAGATAATAGCTACCATGAAAATTTGCTATTGAATAATCTTCCATCGGAACTTTTCCTTAAAATTAAGGGTATCAAGTCATTTAATCATGACTTCTACCTTACAAAGGTTCATTTGGCTGATAAATTAACCAAACTAACTGAAACTAAACTTCACATAATAAAAAATGAAAAGCTATAAAACTAAAAATTCTCTTAAGTGTTGGCTTTGTTTTATTCTTTGGTGACAATTACTCGAACACATATGACTGAAGTTGGTTGTTGAAAACTATCAACATTTTCATTAGAATCTTTTTTGGTTTTCACAAAAAAAAAATCAAGATTTAAGACAGTTGTTTCAGTTCAGGGTTTAGAAAAAAGTGTATTAGTTCATGTATTTCGGGCAAAACGAAGAAAAATCAGAATTAATAAAGATTATTTGAAACACCATCAGAATAATCAAAATGGAACAGGATTCCTGGATTCTCACTGGAACAGGTACTTCAACTTTTCGGAGGATAGCTCAACCAAGTTCACCTTTATACTTTTTATAAGTTTTAGCATCCAAGTAGTTAACCCTTAATACCTTAGAATTATAAGAGTATTCACTATAAATAAGGATTGGGGCCAAAAATCTATCGGAAATTCAACAACTGTTTCTTAAGCGAATTCAACCAAGCTCATACTAAAATCTCCTTAAAAGCTAAAATAAATCACTAAAATCCATCACATTTAAGAACACATAGCCTTAAGAAAAAAATGTGAATGTTTTCCACCCGATGACAGAAGAGTTACAATAACAACCACCAATGAATTATCATTTTGAATTTTCTCAGTTATTTGTTTTATGAAGTAGATGGGTAATGAGCTATGGGTAAAAAGTAGATATGCCAATCCAGAATTTCTCTGGAATACCACACTATGACAATCCAGGGTATAAATTTGTATCACAAAGAGTATGGGTAACTTATGAGAACGGGAACTGACACTAGTGTAGGCAAAAAAAATTTCATCGCCATCTAGCGATTGGCAGAACTTGGAATTTCTTTTCAGTGTACTAATAAAATAATTAATGTAATTTGCAAAATTATGGTAGTTATAAGTGTCTGATCTCAGTTACTGATAGAAAAGCGATTAGTAATCTTGAAAAAATGCCAAGTAACTCCAGACGCTACATGGAGGCTAAGTTTCACCTCGGGGGGGGGGGAGGCAAACTGGGGTCTGGGAGAGCAGTTTTCCTTCTGCCATAGAGAAAATTACGCCCCTGCCTTTCTTATGAGAAACATTCAAGCTTTCCCTTTTATTTTATTTTTAAAGTCAAATTTTTGTTTAATTTTAATATTTAATTATTCTTCTTCTTCTAATTCACAGCAGGCGGGCTATTCAGTTGGTACTATTTAGCCCTCTTTTTTTTGCTTCACTCTGTGGGCTACAGAGCTACTGTCTTGGTTGTCTCTTATTTATTAGATATTCTCAGATATCTTTCAGTAGATCTTTTGACTCAAGGAGTTCAAATATAAGATGATAGATATCGATTTCTGTGCTCTGTGTGCAGGTATAGTTGGCTAGGCTCTTGGCTGATAGTGAGATTTTGTGGTGTTTGAAGCATTTTAACAGTTTACAAAGCAAGGTATGTTATGCAGACGTCAGCATAGTACATTCAAATACGCAATGGTCAATTGTTTCATTATTCATATTACAATGCCTGCAAAGAGGGGACAGGGGAATTGAACCACTTGAATTTAAAAACTTATATGAGAATGCAAGGAAATTTAGTCCATTTGTTCCAGAACGAATTCTATGATAAATTTTAGAAAGATACTTATTGGGAAAGGGGGAAAGGATAGGATTAATCTTATTAAAATTAAAATTTGATAGCCTCCACCGGTAAATATCTCTAATTGGGATTGGTCTCCCACTTGGCTGGTCAATATTTATAGCATTTTTTGCTATTTCATCAACCTGATGATTACCACTTATGCCAGAGTGGCTAGGAATGTACTGAAAATAAGTTTTTATGCCACTTGAAGCAAGATTATCAATAATACTGAGACAATGATAAGTGTCAATGTCAAACTTATATTGAGGAGCTGAGGCCAGCAACTCAAGGCTTGATAGAGTCGGAATATATGATAATATTATTTGAATTTGCAATCAAAGGTTGGTTTTCCCTAAGGTGTTCTAATGCCATGATTATGGCATTTAACTCAGCAGACATTATAGATAAATTATTATATAATCTCTCGCCCATTGCAATTTTCAGGTGCGGAAGGAAAACACCACTTGCAACCTTCTCATTCATTTTTGACCCATCAACAAATATTTGGAAGTGATTTTTATAGGTAATTGTATTAAGTTCTGCAATTTTTTTCTGGACAAAAGCAATGGGGGTTAAATCTTTATTCCACTTTGAGAATTCATTATTTATTATGGGACTTGACCAATTCCATGGGGGGGATCGGGGGAAAGTTGGTGCAATAGACTTTCCTGGTACGGGGAACTTCTTCTGAATATTGGCATACTCATCTGCAATGCCTCTATACATGGCTGGATTTCTTAACCAATTATGTAATGTGTGTGAGCTATTTGATTCAATTTTTGTAAGATGTTTTGTCAAGAGAAACCTACGTCTCTCCCTTATTGTTGTTAATCCACTCTCCATAAGCAGAAACTTGGTGCTTGTGGGTTTCCTAAGACCAAATATGAGACGTATTATATCATTTTGTGTTGTTTCAATTTTTTGCATCTGGGTCTTCGCACATGCACCATAGACGATGAGCACATAGTCAATATGGGGTCTTATATGTGATTTATAAAACTGGAGTAAGGTTTTCTCCTTACATCCCCAGGGTGTGGAAAAAAGTCTTTTTAGTATATTTGTTTTTCTATAGCATTTTTTTTTATTGTGTTTGAAATTTGGAGGTGGAAATTAAGTTTTTGGTCAAGCATGAGACCTAGGTAATTAATATGATTGTCTTCTGGAATAGTTGTTTTATTTAGAGTTAGTTTTGCATTAGCATGGTTTCGCTTTCGGTGAAATTGGATTATTTTTGACTTGGTGGATGCAATGGGTAAATCTGAATGTTGAGAGAATTTTTCAAACTGGAAAAGTGACTTTTGCAGATTTGACTGTGCTATCTGAAAGGTATTGCCAGATGACCATAGCACCAGATCATCAGCATATTGTAGATTCGTGTGGGGTAGGTTCATGTCCCAGAGATATAGGGCAAATAGGAGGCAACTGAGGACTGCTCCCTGAGGTAGGCCTTTGATTATTGTCTTTTGAGGTGAAGAGGCTGAACCAACACAAACGATGAAACTTCGCACTTCTATGAACGATTTGATAAAAAATACTAGCTTAGGGGGTACTCCAAGGTTTTCAAGTTTGTTTAAAAGGATTTGGTGGTTCACATTGTCATATGCCCCTTCAAAATCTAGGAAAGCTGCAACTAGGACATTATTTTTGAGAAAGATTCATTTATTGTATTTGTTAGCAAAATGAAAGCATCTGTTGAGGAGTGGTGTTTCCTGAATCCAGTTTGAGTGTGAGGGATCATATTATTTTTTTCAACAAACCAGAGGAGCCTGTGATAGATCATTTTCTCCATTATTTTCCCCATCACAGGAGTAATCATTATGGGCCTATAAGACTCAGGGTTATCTTTTGGTTTATTTTTCTTTAGGATTGGTAGGAGGGACGAACATTTCCATATATTGGGGAACCTAGAAGATGCCCAAGCGTGATTATAACAATTTAGCAGTTCTTGTTTGTATGAAGGTGTGAGATTCTTTATGATTGTAGGGTGTATATTGTCATAGCTGCCGCTAGTTTTGGTCCTAATATGATGTATTGCATTATTCAATCCCTGGATTGAAAATGGATTAGTTATGTACTCGGATCCTGGGCGTGGTTGGTAACTTGGGTTCATAGGAATTGTGAACAGTTTGCTTTGATTATTTGATGTTAGCTTATTAACAAAAAGAGTTGCAAATAGGTTAGCTTTTTCATTATCATTGTCATAATGGGGATTATTATGTATAAGCTCATACAGGAGTGGGTTGGGGGAAGTCTTTTCCCACAGATGTGGCTTATGACTTTATGTATAATTGGCTCATGTGTTTCTCTGGAGAGATTATTTGCAAAATTATTCCAGTATTTATATTTAGTATCTATTATAGTCCTTTATTCTGCTTGTAATTTTTTTAAATATGTAGTAGGTGATGTAGTAGTTTTTTTTTATCAATTCTGTCCTAGCTGCCTTTTTTATCCTCCATTTATTTAGGCACTCATTTGTCCACCATGCTTTAGGAATTTGTTTAGGGAATGTTTTCTTAGGTGTTGTCCTGGGGATAGCATGATTAGCTGTATTTATTATTAAAGATGTCAAGGCTTCAGCATGTGTGTCAACTGTTGTGTTAGAAATGCATGAACTTTGGGTGAAACTTGGAATTTCATCATTTAGCTTATTTTGGAACATAGACCAATTTGCTTTAGTATTGATATATTTGGAGGTATGAGATAAAGTTTCAGCAGGTTCATTTAGGGAGCAAACTATAGCAAAGTGGTCAGTACATAGACTATCAATTTTATTTATGTAAATTTTGTTCAAAAAATTTCATGACACAATTTGTAGGTCAATTGTGGAGAATCTGCCACTTTTGGGGTTGAAATATGGGGTTGAATTATTCTGTCTCTTCTTCTCCTTTTCGTTTATTTCTTATTTTTAAGCGTTAATAAGTCATACGAATTGCCGCTTGGCAAATATTTACAAAAGAAAATTAAAGTCTTCCGTTTTTTTCTAAATGAAATAAGTTTATTGTCACGCTATTTTTAATCTAAAACAAAATATGACACATACATGTTGGACATTATATACAATTCGCTCAAATGGAATGTAAACATTTCATTTTGACACAAAAGAAAGACACAGAAAAAATTAGAAAGCAGAACGCGGAAAAATCTATTACACATAAGAAACATGGAAAGGGAGAAAGAGAGAGAGAGGAAGAGAGAGAGAGAGAGAGAAAGAGAGAGAGAGAGAGAGAGAGAGAGAGAGAGGAAGAAAGAGAGAGAGAAAGAGGAAGGGGTAGCTAATAAACAGTTTAAAAAGATTGTTCTTATACTAAACTTCAGAGGAAGAGATTCATTACTTCCATCAGATAGCCTTCTAACCGAAGGATTCATTTCATTCACCCTATTATTGAAAATAGTTACCTACCAATGAAGCATTTGTAAAATTTGCTATAGCTAATGGCCTCTCATTAGAAAAGATATGTAAAATAAACATTAAAATTTCTTTTTCGATTTGATTACAATTTAAAGTTCCTTTAAACAATTTGTGTACAATAACCAGGGTCGTATCCAGGATTTTTCTTCGGGGGTTGGGAGGATTACACAAAAAAAATCTTCTCCTGGGCATTTATTACATGTATTTTTGCCACTTTTGTACCACATTGACAAAAATCCTGGACACGCCCATGACTATAGCTCTGGAATTTCGGTTTTTAGGCTAAAAATGAATTTCTTAATTTATCAGACTCTCGTTTTTTTTCAGTATACACATTCAAAATTAAGAACAATATTTGTAAAAATTTAACTTTATAATTTATAATCATGGCCTGTGATGCCTTTGCAAATTGCGTTGGAAAATAAAATCTAAGCTATCCAGTCAAAACAAGCCCCTTTCAATACATTGAAACAACAAAACAGTGTTTTGATTTTGGACGGCCATAATGAATAGTCTATTCATATTATTTTATGTGGAATATATGAAAATTATTTTCAGCAATTTTTAAATAATTTATCTTTTTCATTACTATACATCATCTTCACACCGACAATAATGACAAAATAGCATATAGGACAAGACAAAGCATAATTATACATAACATTATTTGACAATGAAACAAAAAAAAAGGTCTGACAGCAGATTTACTAAAGATCACAAAATAGAGGAAGGAACATAGAAACTATTACAGGCATCCCCATTAACTTTTTTTTTGGGGGGGGGGGGGGGTAGCTTACAATTAAATTCTGCTACCTTGCACATGTATAGCTACTAGATGGTCACAAAGTGATTCCTAGTTCATTTTGGCTATAGCTCAAATACGGAGGAGACTCGGCTGCGTTAAATCAAAAGTCGTTGTGCTGCACAACATATTTTCAAACAGCAAAAAAACTAAACAGTAATTTTTTTTAAATTTTTTTCTAACAGCAAAAAAACTTAAAAAGATTATTTTTGTTTGGTTTAACTGTAATTGAGGACAAGTTCTGTACAATAGAATTTTTTCTATGCAACTAAAATCAGGAAAGTCAAATTTGATGTCAAAAGCTCCGCTTTCCAACTGTTTAGTAATTAAACTATTTCAACAATTAGTTTCCCAACTATAAAGCAATTAAAAGTATGGCTCTAAAACGTGTAGACTTCAAAAGGCCGAGGAATATTTGTGAAATATTTTCCAGAAGAACTGTCTAAGGGTAGTATTTGCTTGACTGAATGTATATCCAACAATGAAAAAAGTGGTTCTATCCTACTTTCTAGGGCCATAGTGAAAGAAAGGTTGAGATGGCTAGGACACGTTTTGTGCATGAAGGATGGCAGACTGCCAACTATCTGGGGCCAAACAGATAGCTCCGAATGCGGTAGGAAGAAGTCATAAGGAAGGATTGAAAGGAAACAGAAACTTCTTGGGAGAAGGAGAGTGGATTTGTGAATAAATTGGGGCGGAGCAGGAGCGGGCGCATAGACGTTGTTCTCAGGGGGCTTGGTGTTGCAGTGAGTTGTTAGTGGTTTAAATTATTGAGACAAAAAGATATAATATATTCTAGGCAACTGAGTTCTTCAAAAGGCCTTGGTACAGGTAGGCAAACAGGATTTTGTTCAGGAGGGGGGGGGGGCTGAATCAAAACAAGAAAAACTTGAAATGGGATACAAACCATTATGGAAAAACTGAAAGTTCTTAATATCTCGAGAACTAAATAAAATAGTCAAAATTAATATTTTATATGGATTAAACAAAATCCATTTATGAATTGATTAAGAATGAATCATTTGATTAAATTGATTACTTAAAACATAGTATTTGATTAATTTATCTGAAATGACTATAAAAATTTCTAATCATGTGCATAATCTTGTTATGTAGCAAAACAATAGGGCAATTTATCCCTTCTTCTGAACACTATAATGACAGAATTCTTACTTCAAAATGTTCAAAAAATTTATAACAGAAAAAATTGATTTGTAAATATTCATTTTTTAAAGCAAAATTCTCTTTTCTGTATACATTTTCAGTATATTTTTAAATATTTGAAATCAAGTAGATCGACGTCTCAACATGAATATTTTCCCCAAAAAAACCCAAATTACAAATTTATTTTATTTTAGCAATGCAATTTTTACTTTATATTTTATTTCATCAAGCAAGCCAAAAAAATGAATTTGGATAGGTAATGGAGGATGGGTGAAAAAAGATGAAACCAGTAAATTAACTTGTAGAGTTTCAAAGGGGTAGGTTGTCCACCTCAATTTTATAAAGAACCAAAGAACAACTTTTGAACCCCATAGCCAAAATGTGCCATCAACCCCTACCCAGCAGCAACACTCGCCCAAGTAAGTTTAGCTATGTAAGTTTGCAAAAACCGACATTGTCTCTGGGTGCTGAGAGCCCTGAAAATAAAATTGAACTCTGACTGTCGGAATTGGTGAAGTCCAAACTGTCTTAACAAGTTAGGCTCACAGCCTCATAGAATCTTTGGAACTAACCAAAAATATTCTTAGCTCATCCTGATAATAAGCATACCAAGAATATCACATTTTTTAAACAACGATTTGCAGCTAATAACTCTTTGAAGCATAATAAGAAAAGAATAATCGCAATAGGTTAAGCAAGGCCGCACCCAGGGGGTTTAGAGGGTTTGACCCCCCCCCCCCCCCGATAGCGGTTCACCTCACAAAACATAACAAAAATGGATACAAAGAAATTTGTCATGCACATTTTTATTTTTTTTTTCCCCCCCCCCCCCCCCCCCAAAAAAAAAGAATCCTGGATAAGGTCCAGAAAATAAGCGATTTGGGACACAATTCAATAACTGACATTATTTACTGAACTCGAAATATAACAATCTCTCTGTTATGGTTCATAAAATGAAAATCCGCTTTCACGAAAAATCATTTCCCTCGAAACTTCAATAGCAATTTGCACTTTTGTTGAAAAAAGAAATTAAATAAATAAAAATATTCATAAAAGAAAAAAGATAGCATTTGTAAAAGAGCTATTCTAATACACTATTGAACAATTATCAGAATAGAAAAGAAGCCTTTTGAAACTGGGCTTACGACAACCATAACGGAAAACATAAGCCGCCATTATGGTAAAAATTACAAGGGGGAAAATTCGCATATCCACAGGAATTGACTTTACCCTCTAAATTAGACTTTTGCCACGCAACTTCATAGGGTAAGAATGATAAGATCCCTTTCTACCTAAATCTAGATTTTTTTTTTTCTTTAACAAACTGTGACATTTCTTTGTATATTTCACGCACAAACATACCTGAGATTATCTTCGAGGGGGGGGGGAGACACAAATTTGAAGAAAAAACTTTTTTTCGAAGTTGCTTTTGTTAATTTTGGTTTTAGCTTTGGATTTTCAATAATCATTATTATTATTGAAACTTTTATTTCGAATTAAAAAATTTACATTTTTATCTCATGGGGTTAGTATTTACTTGCGACTCTTCAATGAACATAAACCAATTTTTTAGCTCTTTTAGTTTGACTCAAGTTTGTTTATGATAAGCCACTTGGGGGAAGGGAGGAGGGGGAGGGGGACAAATGCTATCCGGATATCTGCCTATTTTTAAGATCTGTTACACAATCCCGTAAAGATTCAAAACACTCATTAGTTTATATTCTGTATTTTGACAACCCCCCTCAAGTAAATTCTTGCTTCAAATGATCGTCTAAGCTCAATCTATAGAAAAACAGAAATAATAAAACCTTGATGATTTTGTTTAAATGAAATACCCATTATTTTAAAATACAGTATATAAACAAACGTGGTATACATAAAAAAAGTTAATGTCACACAAGGTACGAAAATGGACGGAGTAAGTATAAAGATAAACAAAGAACAATAAAAGATTTGGAACACAGGCGGTAGGCACTATTCGAAAGCGGGACAAGCAACATTCCTGGATACCTGAGGTTCGGGTATGGAATGTCTGAAATAAAGAAATGTCAATTATTATTCTATTGAAATTTCAATTACAATACTGCTGAACAGTGGCATGTCAAGAAAATTACTTTGGTAAGTTTTTGAGGTTCCTGACCCCATATCTCAAAAAAGTCAAGAACAGTAAATTAATTTTTTTTAGTGATTTCTAAATGAGAAAAAATTCAAAACAACCGAGGAAAGAATATTACAACAATGCGAAAAACAAGGCGAAAAATTAAATCTAAGAAAATAAAATTGTGGAAAAAAATGGAAAGGAAAATTATAATGATAATAGAGGGGAAAACAATTGAGAAAAGAATGTAACAACAATACAAAAAATAAGGCAAAAAATCAAACTGAAGAAAAAAAACTGCGGAAAGCAAATGGAATTGGAAAAAATGATGAAAATAGTAGGGAAATGAAAGCAGTGGCACGTCAAAAATTATTTTTATACATTTTCGAGGTTCCTGAATCCCCCCCCTTCTATGAAAAAAAAATCAAGAACAGAGAATGAATTTTTCGTGAGTTCTAAATTAAAAAAAAAACAGACAACAATTGAGAAAAGAATCTAATAGTAATCCAAAAAAAAAGAAATAAATAAAAAAAACACGGAAATCAAAAGGAATGGGAAACAATAATGAAAATAATAAGTAAAACTTCTGTTAGAAAAATAACTTGACAGATAGTAACTGGGGAGAAATGTAGAAATCAAAGCTAAAAATCGTAAAAGAAAAACGAGAAACTATGGAGGAGAGAAGGGACCACTGAATACACGAGGTTTCTACTTAGAAAACAAATAGGATAGACAGGAATATTCAAGATCTACAAAGGATAACGTGGAAAAACTCGATTACAAAATCAACTGGTAGGTTCAATTATATAGTTCAATTGGTAGGATTTAAAAGTAAAAACCTAATATAATGTTGTTATTTTTGGCAGCAGAGGATTTTAGCGACTCTACAGAATAAAGCAAGTTAATAAAATAGAAACAGTAATATTAGATTCCTTAGTTTAAGCTCTTTCCGAACATCATATTCGTCAAATGGGTCAAAGACATAGCCCTAAGATATGAATGAAAATAATGAGTAATTCGTTTCAGAAAAGGAGAAATTCGAAAAAATAAATCGACTATAAACTAACGAGACAAATTTAATGAATGAGGAAAATAAAAGATATTTATAGGCAAAAATAAACTAAATTCGCTAAAAAAAACAGACAAAAAACATATTTGCTAAATACATCATCTATGAGCTCAGCTTATAGATGGTGCATTTAGTTTTAATCATAATGAAATATACCCAAAGCTTGGTACACTCCCACCATGAAGTACCTCTTCGAACCACGCATGGTATCCTTCATGCCACGCTTGATGAACTTTTCTCCCCGCGTGCAAACTTTGACCCATGAATTACGCCACCTGGTGTTCACGATTTTTTTTTAAATTAGGCGACCCCTTGATCAAAACACGTGGCCTGAAATGTGCTTTTATTTTGAACGGTCATAGTGCTGTGTAATTTGTCAGGTAGAAATACTTTTTGGCGGAAAAGACTGGCTCGTGCCAGACACAATTTTTAAGCTTCGTAATAAATCATGTCCTAAATAAATAAAATTAATTGAGACTAATATCTTTTTGATAGGATTAAATAAAAAAAAACTTGTGATAATAATAAATAAATTTTTAAAATAATATTTATAATAATAAGAATTAATAATAATTAATTTTTTTTT
>JAQQPU010009413.1:5407-32868 GCA_029168905.1 Artemia sp. Kazakhstan ARC1039
CCCTCTTTGAAGTTAATACGAGCATCCCTTCCATAAGACCCATATATACCCCCAGGGCATAACTTACAACGCCTGCCCCCGGGCCCTGGGGGGGAGTCGTGTTGACACCGGAATTTTTGCTATATGATCTTTGAACTATTTTTAACAAAATAGTTATCTCAAAATTTTTATCGGATGCATTTGGGAATAAAGGGCTGGGGGGGGGGGGGGAGCTGGTTACCCTCTGATATCTTTTGACGCTTACACAGTGAACTAGAACTTTCAATTTCCAACCAAATGAACTCTCTATGAAGTTTATACGAGCATCCCTTTCATAAGAACCATACATACCCTTAGGGCATAACCTAGATCGCCTTCCCCTGGGCCCTGGGGAGGGGTCCTGTTGACACCGGAATTTTTGTTATATGATCTTTGAACTATTTCTAACAAAATAGTTATCTCAAAATTTTTATCGGATGCATTTGGGAATGAAAGGTTCGGGGGAGGGGGGAAGCTGGTTACTCTCTGATATCTTTTGACGCTTAAAAAGTGATCTAGAACTTTCAATTGCCAAACAAATGAGCCCTCTCTGAACTTTTATGCCCCCAGGGCATAACTTATAACCCTTGCCCTCAAGACTGTGGGGAGTTGTCCTGCTCAAGCATATAATTTCCAGAACTTTCAACTACGTTGAACAAAATAGCTATATCACAATTTTGATTGAATGTTTTTGGGGAAATGGTAGGCGTTAAAGGGGTGTTAGTTGCCTTCCAATGACTTTCGGTTATTAACAATGGAACTATCCATTTAAATTTCCAAT
The DNA here is from genome assembly GCA_029168905.1 of Artemia sp. Kazakhstan ARC1039. NCBI lineage: Eukaryota > Metazoa > Arthropoda > Branchiopoda > Anostraca > Artemiidae > Artemia > Artemia sp. Kazakhstan ARC1039. The sequence continues at coordinate 6,207 of JAQQPU010009413.1, forward strand.
CAAATGAGCCCTTTCTGAAGTTTCTACGACAACTCTTTCTACAAAAACCTTATATGCCCCCAGGGCATAACTTACTACCCTTGTCCTGAGGGCTGTGGCGGTTTGTTATGCTCAAATACCTAATTTTCTGAATTTTCAACTACGTTGAACAATATGGCTGTCTCAAAATTTTGATTGGATTTGTTTGGGGAAAAGGTGGGCGTGAGAAGGGGGTTAGTTGCCCTCCAATTACTTTCGACTATTAAAAAGGGCACTAGCCAATTAAATTTCCAATCGAATGAGTCCTTTTTGAAGTTTCTACGACAAAGCTTTCTATAAAAACCTTATATAACCCCAGGGCATAATTTACAACCCTTGCCCTGAGGGCTGTGGGGGATTCCTCCTCAAATGCAAAATTTCCATCTAGAAATCAAATACGCTGAACAAAATGGCTATCTCAACATTTTCATTGGATATGTTTTGGGAACTGGTGGGCGTGGAAGGGGTGTTAGTCGCCTTCCAATCACTTTTGACCCTTAAAAAGGGGACTAGAACTCTCAATTTCCAATTGAATGAGCCCCCTTTTGAGTTTCTACGACCACGTCTTCCATATGAAGTGCCTCTGGGAAAAAAAAATATTAATAATAATACATTGGAGCCGTATGGCCTTTACTAGAGGCTACGCTACAGCGTTGCCTCTGATACAACACTGAATTTCAAGCTATGATACAAATTATAAAGCTAGTCTATAGTCCTAAATCCTGATGCTATCAAGATGGCTTTACGTCGAACTTGTCTACAAACTAATCATGACATCTCCTTTTCAGAACCAAAACGAGAGCCAGTCATTGAACTGAGCCGTTGTGCAGAAGTGATACCAAATTAAACGAAAAAAAAAACAATAATCCTAAAATGTTTTATTCTTATTCTGTAATGTGTCCTTAATTAGTTTGCTTTTACTGTACCAAAATACCTCGCTCTTTACGCTAAAGTTCAAATTTTATTCGAATTCTTTAAGAATGTTTTAAAGAATGTCTGTTTTTAAGAATTCTTTAAGAATGTGCCATTTAATTAGGATAAATAGCTCTTTTGACACTATTAAAAATACGTTGGCGTAAAGAGCGATTTATTGAGGTGGCAACGAACCTCATCATATACGTAACAATATCTGTTCGTTTTAAGTTTTAATGTTACTCCATACTTTCAGTTGAAAAAACATTTTTTTATTTATTTAATTTCTGATTGTTTTTTAAATAATGCTGGGAAATCCAGCGCCCCCTTCATCGAAATCCTCTTCCCCCATGATAAACTCTTCCATGGAAAGATCCTCCCAGGTAACCCAACCCCTCGAACCCCCTCCTCCACCAGAAAAATCCTCCTCTGAAAACGTCTGTATACTTACCAATAACCAATGCTATATATTAATTAAAAAAAAACTTTCCGAAAAATAAGTTTTTCAAAGAAAAGTAAAGGACATTTTAAACTCAAGCTCAGCAGATACAAATACCTGTTAAAATTCAAACTCAAAACGAACAGAAAAAACTATTAAAGAATAAATGAAACCCAAAACGAACAGAAATTAAATAAACAATCAATGCAAACAAACATACAACAGATATTAATGTAAATGAACAAATAAATCTTAAAACGAGTGAAACTTAAATTGAATATGTAAATCAAGCTTAAAACGAACAAAATCACTACAAACAAGAATTTGGGTACCACCTCCTAATCTCACTGTAAAATTCGAAAACCTACCCGTCATTGGCGCTTTACAGAAAGCCAAGTTTGAGACAAATATCTTCTTTTGTGCTTAATATTGAAAATAAACATTAAAATTATAGTAAAATTTTGAACTGATGAGCTTGCAGCAATTAATATCATTATAGATCAAATATTCAGTTTAATTTATTAGCTCTTTTTAAAGTTGTTCAAGACGAATATAGTTTCACTACAAACAAGAGTTTGGATACTACCTCCTTCCTTAACTGTAAATAAAAACCAAAAGCCTTCTGCGTCATTGGCGCCTAACTGAAAACAAATTATATTACAAATATTTTCTTTTCCAGTTCTTACAGCATTGAAAATAAATGAAATTACAGTGAAATAAATTCTTGAAGTGAAGGACTTTAAACAGTTAATATCCTTATACATCAAATATTCAATTTGATGTTGGTTATACTTTCCAAGACTGTTCAAGCCGCATATAGTTTTCAGTAAAGCGCCAATGACGCAGTAGGTTTTAGAGTTTTACAGTGAGAGGAGGAGGTGATACCCAAACTCTTGTTTGTAGTGATTTTTGTTCGTTTTAAGCTTGATTTGCATATTCAATTTAAGTTTCACTCGTTTTAAGATTAATTTATTCATTTACATTAATATATATTGTATGTTTGTTTGCATTGATTGTTTATTTAATTTCTGCTCGTTTTGGGTTTCATTTGTTCTTTAATAGTATTTTCTGGTCGTTTTGAGTTTGAATTTTATCAGGTATTTGTATCTGCAGAGCTTCAGTTTAAAATGGCCTTTACTTTTCTTTGAAAAACTTATTTTTCGGGAAGTTTTTTTAATTAATTTTTGTTCCTTTTTGATTGCAAAAAGTTTCAATTTTTTAAAAATTCCTTAATTCAAAATCAAACTTAAAAAAATCAAATGTTCATCAAAGTATCAAACCTGGTATCAAAATAACAATATCAAAGTGAAAAAATGGGTTTGTGTCAACCTTGGAGTTTTTATTATATGTTGTTTGAACTATTTTTTACAAAATGGCTATCTCAAAATTTCTATAGGACGGGTTTGGGGAAAAAGGGCATGGGGCGAGTGCTAATTAATCTTCGGTCTCTTTTGACTCTTTAAAAGTGAACTAAAACTTTCTATTCTCAATCAAATGAGCCCTCTCTGAAGTTTATACGAGCATCCCTTCTGTAAGAACCAGATATATCCCCAGAGTATAGCTTACAACGCCTGTCCCTGGGCCCTGGGGGTTGTGTTGACCCCAGAGTTTTAATATCTGATGGTTGAATTATTTTCAACAAAATAGTCTCCTCAAATGTTTATTGGATGGGTTAATCCATCCGATAAACCCAAAGGTGTGGAGGGCGGGAGGGTCTAGTTTCCCTCCGGTCTTTTTTTCACTCCGAGAAAACGAACAACTTTTGATTTCCATTCAAATGAACCCTCTCTGAAATTTATACGAGCATCCCTTTCATAAGAACCACATACGGCCCCAGGATATACCTGACAATGCCTGCCCCCCTGGGCCCTGGGGGGGGGGGGTTGTGTCGATACCGGAGTGTTTGTTATCTGACCTTTGAACTATTTTGAAAAAAATGGCTTTCTCAAAGTTATTATTGGATGGGTTCGAGGAAAATAAGGCGGGGAGGGGGGGGGGGGGCGCTACTTGTCCTCCGATCTTCATTTGACTCTTAAAAAGTGAACGAGAACTTTTAATTTCCAATCATATGAGCCCTCTCCGAAGTTTATACGAGCATCCCTTCTATAAGAACTAGAACTATGTATGCTCCAGAGCATTAATTACAACGCCTGGCTTCGGGCCCTGGGGGGGTTGTGTTGACCCCAGAGTTTTCACTAAATAATCTTTGAGCTATCTAAAAAAAGGGCTATCTCAAAGTTCTTTTCGGATGGGTTTGCGGAACAAAGGGCATGGGGAGGGGGGGGGGGGGCTAGTTGCCCAGTAATATCTTTTGACTCTTTAAAAGTGAACTAGAATTTTCAATTTCCAATCAAATGAGCCCTCTCCAAAGTGTATACGAGCATACCTTCAATAAGAACCATATATGCCCCCAAAGCAATACTTACAACGCCTGCCCCAAGCTCTGGGGGGGGGGGGGGTTATCGACACAGAAGTTTTTCTTATCTGACCTTTGGAGGGGGGAGGGGCGAGTTGCCCTCCGATCACGTTTGACTCTTAAAAAGAGCAGTAGAACTCTCGATTTCCAATCGAATGAGCCCCCTTTGAAGTTTGTACGACGACCCCTTCTATATGAAGAGTCTCTGGGAAAAAAAATAAATGGAGCTTGGGGGGAGGCTCCAATCGCTTTTGACACTTAATAAGTGAATTACAACTTTCAATGTTCAATAAAATGAGCTCTCGATGAAGCTTATACGAGCATTCCTTCCATAAAAACCATATATGCCCCCAGGGCATAGCCTACAACGCCTATCCCTCGGGTCTTGGGGGGGGGTTTTTTGTCATCTAGTTTTTGAACAATTTTCAAAAAACTGGCTATCTCAAAATTTGTAACGAATGGGCTTGGAAAAAAAGAGCGTGGGGGGGGATAGTTGCCCTTAACTCTCTTGACTCTTAAAAAGTGAACTAGAACTTTTAATTTCCAATTAAATGAGCCCTCTATGAAGTTTATACGAGCATACCTTTCATAAAAACCATACATGCCCTTAGGGCATAACCTAGAATGCCTTCCCCTGGGCCCTGGGAGGTTGTATTGACACCGTAGTTTTTCTTAGTCGACCTTTGAGCTATTTTTAACAAAATTTCCATCTCAGAATTTTCATCAGATGGGTTTGAAAAAGAAGGCTTGGGGGGGCTAGCTGCCCTCGGATCCCTTTTGACTATTAAAAAGTGAGCTTGTACTTTCAATTTCCAATCAAATGAGCCCTCTCAGAAGTTTATACGAGCATATATGCCCCAGGGCATATATGACACCTGAGTTTTTGTTATCTGACTTTTGAGCAATTTTTAACTTAATGGCTATCTCAAAATTTTTATCGGATGCATTTGGAGAAAAAGGGGTACGGAGGGGATAGTTTCCCTCTAATCTCTTTTGACTCTCAAAAACTGAACTAGAACTTTCAATTTCCAATCAAATGAGTCCTCTCTGAAGTTTTTACGAGCATCCCTTCAATAAGAACCCTATATTCCCTATGGACATAACTTACAACTCCTGCCCTCGGGCCCTGGGGGGCTGTGTCGACTCCGGAGTTTTAGTTGTATGGTTTTTGAAATATTTTTAATAAAAAGTCTATCTCACAGTTCTTACAAGATGGGTTTGAGGAAAAAAGGACGTGGAGGGGGGGGGGGGGGCTAGGTGCCCTCCAATCTCTTTTAACTCTTAAAAAGTGAACTAGAACTTTCAATTTCCAATCAAATGAGACCTCTTTGAAGTTTATACGAGCATCTTTTCCATAAGACCCATTTATGCCTCCAGGGCATAACTTACAACGCCTTTTCCCTGAGCTGAGGGGTTGTTTCAACACCAGAATTTTTGTTATATGATCTTTGAACTATTTTTAACAAAATAGATATCTCAAAATTTTTATCAGATGTATTTGGGAAAAGAGGGTTTTTTGGAGGGGGGGATCTGGTTACCCTCCAATATCTTTTGGCGCTTAAAAAGTTAACTAGAATCTTCAATTTCCAATCAAATGAGCCCTCTCTGAAGTTTATACGAGCATTCCTTCCATAAAACCACATATGCCCCGAGGGTATAACTTATAACCCATGCCCTGAAATCTGTGGGGGGAGTGTCCTGCTCAAAGATATAATGTTCAGAACTTTCATCTCGTTGAACAAAATGGCTGTATCAAAATTTTGATTGGATCTGTTTGGGGAAATGGTGGACGTGGAAGGGATGTTAGTTGCCTTCCCATCTCTTTCGACTATTAAAATGGGAATTAGCCATTCAAATTTCCAATCGAATGAGCCCTTTCTAAAATTTCTGTAACAACGGTTTCTATAAAAACCTTAAATGCCCCAGGGCATAACTTACAACCCTTGCCCTGAGGGCTATGGAGGGGGTGGGGTTGTTATCCTCAAAGATCTAATTTCCCAAATTTTCAACTACGTTGGATAAAATGGCTATCTCAAAATTTTGATTGGATGTGTTTGGGGAAAAGGTGGGCGTGAGAGGGGGGTTAGTTGCGGTACAATCACTTTTGAGTATTAAAAAGGGCACTAGCCGTTTGAATTTCCAATCGAATGAGACCTTTTTGAAGTTTCTACGACAAAGCATTCTATAAAAACCTTATATGCCACCAGGGCAAAACTTACAACCCGTGTCCTGAGGGCTGTGGGGGGAGTGTCCTCCTCAAAAACATAATTTCTATCTCAAAATCAACTACGCAGAACAAAATGGATATGTCAAAATTTTGATTGGATGTGTTTGAGGAACTGGAGGGCGTGGAAGGGGTTTTAGTTACCTTCCAGTCACTTAAGACGCTTAAAAAGGGCACTGATAAACAATGGGCAAAGTTAATAACTTGCAGCCCTTCCTTTGGGAACTTTGGGGGATCAAGTCGTCCTCAAAGACATAGTTATTACATGTTTCGACTATGCTGAACAAAATGGCTATCTCAAAATTTTGATCCGTTGACTCTGGGAAAAAATGAGCGTGGGAAGGAGCCTAGTTGCCCTCCAATTTTTTGGTCACTTAAAAAAGGGCACTAGAACTTTTAAATTCTGTTCCAATGCGCCCTTTCACGAAATTCTAGGACCACTGGGTCGATACGATGACCCCTGGAAAAAAAACCGAAAAACAAATAAACACGCATTCGTGATCTTTCTTCTGGCAAAAAATACAAAATTCCACATTTTTGCTGACAGGAGCTAGAAACCTTTAGAGTAGAATTCTCTGATACGCTGAATCTGACGGTGTGATTTTCATTAAGGTTCTATGACTTTTAGGGGGTGTTCTCCCCTTTTTTCCAAAATAGGGCAAAATTTCTGAGGCTCGTAACTTTTTATGGGCTGGACTAAACTTAAATAAACTTATATATTTAAAATTAGCATAAAAATCCAATTCTTTTGATGTATATATTTGTATCAAAATTCCGTTTTTTAGAGTTTCGGTTACTATTAAGCCGGGTCACTCCTTTCTCACAGTTAGTTACCACGAACAGTTTGATAATACTTTAAAATGTCTAAAAATTATACCAGTATGGATTTTTATAGTGGCTTCATTTGGTGAACATGACGGGTGACGTAACAAGCATTGCACATCCAATTGTTCTGTCAAATAGGCTTTTCTACCTTTTTCAGATTTTTTTTATGTCGCCCGTCTGAACGCCATATTAAGCACTGTTCACATTGGTGTGATAAAAGGAATAAGGAAAATGAAGCTTGGTTCTATTTTATCGCATGCACCACCAATCAAAATGCTTAATTGATTATGTCAACGCGTCAAGAAAGATATGGAAGTCAAAATGAACAAAATATTAGCTTTACGTGGCTGTTTTATTATATTCGGATGTAGTGAGGTAAGATTGCTGATCACACCAATGTGAACAATACATTACATTTACTTAAGAAACTAAATTTCAGTCTTCAGTGACAGATTCTGACGCCAGACTCCGGAATCTGGACCAATGAAGTTCGGTCCTTTTTTGACAGATTGTCAGATCGGTCAACAGATGATTGGTCCTCATTGGTCCGAAATCCAGAACCTGGCTCCAGAATCTTTCAATGAAGACTGAAATTAAACCATGAAAACTTCGTCTAACAGTTGCCATAGCACTATAATCAATAGCACAGTTTAATATCCCACTACTTCGAAAAAACATATCTGAAAAAAGTCCTTATTTTAATGAGGAGTCATGACATTTTGTTTGCTTTTAGTAGCAAAAGTTTCTAAAATGTAGCATTTTCTAAGCGGTTTCTTTTTTTAGTCAATACATCTCCTGCAGCGGAAAATGTTTCAACAGGTGCAGATGATGGGAGATGGGTATTAAATTTCTTAAACAGTTTTCCAACTTTCGGATAGTCTTTCAGAGAATCGAGGGTCCTCCTTTTGTCTTGAAGAAATTTGAAAAATTCAGCTTCCAGACTAGTGTGTATATTTACTTCTTGATCACTGACAGTATCATCATCTTCCATAAACGAAAATAAATCACTAGTCTCATTTGTACTTCTCAGCACCTTCAGCCAGATCATCACTGAAGACAAGCATGGCCAATTTTTTTCATTTCTAAGTTCAATATGTCTATAATTCTCTTTTTTTTGCCCTTACAAGACTGGAGTCAACCATCGTAATTTGAAACTCGGGTGAGAGTACGTAGGTATGACTAGTTCACTGAAGGCTTTCTCTTCCAATTCCATTTAGAAAACATACAAGAAGCGTTCATGCAAATCACCTAAAATGGCCACTACTAATGGCAAAGCATACTTGAGAATACAGGTATTCTGAAGTCTTTTTAGTTTAGTCTCAAAACCATAAAGTACTGTCAAAACAGCACCAACACAGCAGTTGTTTTTGACCTTTCAAAAAATTTAAGGCTGTGCACAATGGATCGGTACCAAGCCCATACTACTTGAACAGATCCCTCTCCTCCAGCTTCAACTTTGGAAGACTCAGTTCATCACAGGCACTGGATAACTTTTCCGCGTCAGATATGTCTACAACACGCTTTAATGCATCACAGAGAGGGTTCCAGCGTGTAGCATTTGGTACGACTGGGCATCTTCCAGTAATTTCCTAAAACTTGTCGGCAGCTTTTTTGCTATGATTTACCACATTCTAAATTCTTTGTCATTTGGACACGGTGGAATGATAAAGTCTTTGAAATGCAACATCAGCAAATGCCCACTCACTATCTTTTTACGGAACCAGGTTCAGTGCACGACTGTAGCATGTCAAATGCTCTGGAGAAAAAAAAAATTCACAGTCGATATCATCTATGTTATAGTCGAGAATGTAACCGACAGATTATATAGCAACATTGTCTTCATCACGGTCAAACCCATAATCAAAATCTTCCGAAACACTAAAAACTGAAAGTTCACTCTCTTTCTTTGTCACTGATGAAGCAGCATACTTCCTGAAATACTTAACAAAGTTGCCGCCATTATCCGTGACTGTTTTGACTATTTTTGTCTGGCATAAGCTAAAGTCTTCATTGATTGAGTTTACATGGGAAGCACAAGCAGATAAATTCCGGGTTCCAATAAAAGGTCTGCACGCAATTGCAGCCAGCTTCCTTAAATGAACAGAGTCAAGCCGATGGGCCATAACACATATATAGCTTTTGAGATTTGTGCTCCAAATGTCAGCAGTTGTGCAGAGATAGTGAGTTTCACGAAACAATTCAGTCAAGGATCTTTTCATTGTTATATATTTCGATTTAACACAAGAATATAGCACTTTTCGTGTCATTACGGTTGCATAGGGGGCCAATCCTTGAACCAGTTTTCTGATGGCAGGTTTATCGACTGTGCTTAAAGGGTAAGTAGACTCAACTACATAGTTGAATATCGAATCATCAACTTGGATTTTACTCAGTTTCACCAGTCTCTTTTCAAAAAATTCTCCACTTGGGGTTCTTACTCTTTCATAATTTGGCAACTTTTTAGAGCTACTCGTACTTGGAAGAGAAAACGAATCTTGCAGTAACCCATCTTCCATGCTTTCTTCATTTCCATCATCATCCTTTAGGAGTCTTTTCCTTTCAGAAGACTGTTTTTCGGCTTCCTCCTTGTATTTGACAAATGGCTGATGCGAACGAGGGTGGACGCGCTACGAAAAAACAACAATTTTTTCAATACAAAAACGGAAGACATTGCAGATGCATTGAAATAGCATAGGTTTATGTTGGGATTTAAAGAATATGAAGATTAGAGGATTTAAGATGGTAATGAAAAAAATTTAGAACAAGCATGATTAAATAGCCAACAGTCTGCCCAAACAATTAAATATATGATGGTAGTAGCTCATCTAAAGCCTCTTGCTCATATACCTATTTTCATCAAGTTATTGAAAGATTCGGCATGGGTTTTAATTTTCATGATTTAAGTTCTTTAGAGAGGGCTGCAAATATGTGAGACGAAATTAAAAACATACCGACTATATAATATTTAACAAAATGTGTAAAGTGGTGAAAATTTTCTGTTCAATGGTAAGTGAACGGGTTGAAAACAGTATTTGCTGCTGGGAAGCGGCGATAACTCAATTCAATTTATTCGAATAAAAACATAACACAACCATCAATAACAATAAAGATCCTAGAAGAGACCTTGTTGAGGACCAAAAAAACAAAAAAAAAATTAAAGAGACACTGAAAAAAATAGAAGAATAAACATGGGTAATTAAAGCAAATTGGTTAAAAGTTGAAAGATTAAATCATTTTATAAAGTTTTGATGAATTGTTATACAGCGTGCAGAAACTTGTTGCTAGCTCAACACTGGAGGGTATTTTGTTCCATTGTTTAATAGATTTGTTAATAAGAGATTGTTCGGCAGCACTAGAAACACATTTAGGGATTATAAAGGCTCTATTGGATGAACGGAGACAGTGGACTTCCGAATTATTAATATTATAATAGGCTAGTAGTTGAGGAGGAAGATTGTTGTCGAAACCTGAGTAAGCACGCGATAAGTTTAGTTTTTTTATGATTTGATCTAGTGGAGCTATACCAAAACCTGAGTACAAATTACGGGTTGGATGTAGACGAGGAAGCCGAAAAACTGCTTTAATGGCACGGTTTTGGGTAAATTTGAGCTTTTTAGTGAAGGACCGGCTTGTATTTCCTCAAACTGATCCGCAATAAGAAAAGTAAGGAAAAAGAAAGGAATAATAAAGGGTAACTAGGAAGTGAGTAGGAAGAAAATAATTCACACGGTTAATCATAGCTACTTGTCTCAAAATTATTGCTGTGATGTAAGAAATATGATTATAGAATGACAACCATGAGTCAATAAATACACCAAGAAATTTGGCAACCTCCACTTGTGAGAGGATGTCGGAGGAGTAGGCTACTTCAGACCAAGAGCAGGTTAGATTACGTGTTTGTTGTAGGGGGTTCTGAATAATACTACTTGACTTTTTTTGCTATTAATGGTCATGTTATTCGTAAAGCACCACGCCTGGACTTTTTTTCAGAAGGACATGGACAGAGGTTATTGCCGATGGTATATTGGTCCTAGCGATGAAGAGGTTGCTGTCATCAGCAAATAGTACAGGATACACTGAAAGGCCCAGGTCTATAACAAGATCATTGATATATCGGAGAAATAAAATTGGGCCTAGAAAGGAGTCTTGCGGGACACCCCTCCGAACAGGTAGGGTCTGAGAGGATACTCCACCTAAGCTTACACTCAGTACCCTTCTAGATAGATAAGAGTCAAACCCAGAGAGGGGAACACCAAAAATACCGTAACTATTTAATTTACTTATTAAAGTACTATGATCGACCGTATCAAAGGCCTTAGAGAAATCCAAAAATAAGCCCAATATAGTTTTTTTAAGGTCGAGTTGTGAGCGTGTGAACTGCGTGGCGTCAATTAGGGCATAAGAAGTTGAAAATCTCAACCGAAAGCCATATTGGTGAGAAGAAATCAAGAAAACGGAATGCTGACTGCCAAACAGAAAGGGAGACAGACGTCTGAAGATAATTCTCTCGAACGCTTTGGATATAACAGGAAGAACTTAGATTGGACGATAATTACCTATCTCAGTGGGATCACCCTTTTTAAGAACTAGAATAACAATGGCTGACTTTAGTAAATCAGGGAAAACTCCGTGGGTTAAAGATAGGTTGACAATATGCTTGATGGGCTCGTAAACAAAAAGAGATGTGGTCTTCAGGAGTTTATTACTTAATCCAAGACCTTACAGGCTAACTTATATAATTTGTTTTTACGAAATGAGGAGACAATGAGGCTATGTTACATCCAGAGGGATATAGCGATAGTTTTCCGGTTACGTTTACGAATAGGAAAAGTCGAATGGGTAATCTCACTTAGCCATTGCGCAAAACCAAATGTGCCAGAATTAACCTCTTGATAATTTAAAACATTGGACCAGTTAGTCTTGGGCAATCGATAAAATGAGTCATTTTGGCGTAGCTGTAATTTCTAGTAGGTGTCGGGATATTAGTTCTAGAGCGTAGAGTTAGTGGTTGCGAAGGTAGTGACAAGTAAATAGGAAGCTGGTCTGACAGATCCGAAAATATTATATTTGAGGACAGGTCATTTCCCAGGGAAGTAGATACAAAAATGTTGTCAATTAATGTTGAAGTTGATCTGACAGGATTAACTCTATTGGGGAAAAAATTGTGGGTAGAAGACCACTCATGGTCACTGATTCAAAAAAGTGTCAGATTCAATATTTTTACCAACATTGAGTAGGTTACAATTAAAGTCCCCAAGAACTATTGCCTTTTTATGGGGTAGATTAATTAAATTAGAAAAATCATCAAACAGATTACAAAAACCATGAGGTCGGAAATGGAGTAGGTTTAATAAACAAGGAGAGTATAGGCCTATAGGAATTTTGGCCGATAACAATATTAACAATTATTGAATAAATACATCTGAGATTTATTTGTGTAGAGAAAAAAGATTCGCACTCTGATAGCCTGGTAAAATTTAAATTTGAACGGATGTAAAATGAGATACCCCCAGAACACTTAGTCTATCTCCTGGGCATATGGATTAATTGGTAACCTGGGAGTAAAAAATCACCAGTGTCATCGATATCGGAAAGCCATGTCTCTGGTAATCCCATTACGTCAAAAGGGCAAACATCATTAAATGAAATTAAATCTTTAAATTTGAGCCACTTATCCCGGATGCTTCCGATGTTGAAACAAAGAACATTAAAGGAATTATTATTGACTAGTTTTGGTTTCATATTGGTAGCAAAATCGAAAATATCATGGTAATTACAACTAGCATGAGTTAAGGTACCATCAGGTCTGCTTATAGGGTTGGCGTTCTGAATACTTTCTATATCCGAATAATTAAAAGCAATCTTATTAGAAAGGGATAAGTTAGTTAAAAACGAAAAATCACACATTAATTAGTCGTCAGGCATTCTTGCTGGGTATATTTTCGCTCGGGTTTTGCTTTGAATATCATCCTCGCCCGAAGAGACTTCTCGAGGGGTCGTCAATTTCTGTGTTACTGAGTTGGTCGACTTTTTCTTGCTTTTTTTGCTATGGCTTGGGGCTTCTACCATTTTTTCAGGTGCTGATTCTGGGCGACTTGGTAACAGTTGGGATCGTAAGAAATGTTGAGTTAGAATATCATTCCATGCCATCTTTGAAGGATAAAAGTTGGACCGTAGCTTTTTGCCAGATTTCCTCTCCTAGGAGCATAGTAATGACCTTTTTTCTTAAGGATATTTTTCAGTTCAACAGGTTCACTGCCAACCTCGATAAGATGGAAAACTGCGAGGTATGTGGCTAATCTTCACCATTCTTGATTATAACGATGAATAACTTGTGGATGCGATAATCTTGGAAGTTGGGAAGAGGAAGGCCACGATTTGGCGTTAAGTAGAGGAAATTGAGTGGAACGTTGGATAAATGACCATCCTTTATCTATTAGGGGGGATGAGACCTGTTTCCTCTGGTCCTTTGAAACTTCAATTTGGCTATTTAAGGGTCAACTTGGGGCTGGTTGTCTTGGGATTGTATCAGCTATGACGGAGTAGGGCAAGGTCAATCTCACAGAGGTTTGGAAAATCTTGGCTCTCTTGTGATAAGCCAGACAAAGTTGCTTCTCAAGTTCCGTGTGCCCCTTATTATTACAATTTTTACATTAGGCGTCTTTCTTGGTGCAATTTTCTGTAACATGGCTAGGTTTACCACATTTTTGACATGATTGGAGTGACTGTTTACAGTCATTTCTGCTATGACCATGAGCTAGGCAAATTGTGCATTGTAGGAACTTTGGTTTGTAGGACTTATGGCGAAGGGCCATACAATACATAAAAACTTCTCTTTGCAACTCTTTTATGCTTACAACGAGCACTGATCGACAGGGTATAAGATTACCATCATTTTTCAAGCTGAGTTATTTGACTATTGTTGGATGGACGGGATGACCCGAAGAATCAATAGGCCTGTTTTTTTACTCATCAATGTGCTAAGATCTTACATCTTTTGTCAGAAAACGCTTAAAAGTGAAATCTTTGAACAAAAATCTTACATCTTTGGCCGTTTTTGTGCAAACGTCTTTCATCATTCTGCTCTGATCAGCGGTCTGAGAACAATGATGAGTAGATCATCAAAGTTCTCTCATCATTGTTCTATATGGTAAAACATTGGCGGTCTTCACACTTTTTGCTAACATCTGTGAGCCGTAAGATCTTAGAACAAAGATGAGTTAAAAAACGATAATCTTTGCAGAAAGATGTAAGATCTTAGATGCAAAATCTTAGTGCTAAAAAACGGGCCTAATATATCAGCTGTAAATTCCTCAATTGGTACACCGGTGTCAACACCATAAACCACGTATTTATGCGGCTTTTCTACTTCTTTTGAAGTGGCAAAGATTTTGGAACACTGAACGACAAGTTCCTTGGACCTTGAAAGGCCTAAAACCGATGCCTTGTGAGAGGTAAAATAAAGATCTATCAGACCGTCTTTCAGGAAGAATTCTTCAAAAGTTGAGTTAGCTAGTAGAAATATGGGCTTTCTAACATCCATTAACCGATCTCTAGTAAAGGGTTGACCATTGGTTTTCTTGATGGTCAAAATTTAATAGTATGGCTGACCTAAAGAGCTAGGTGGGGATTCAATTGGTGGGGAATCATCAGGGAGTGATCTAATCTCTGGTTGGGGTTCTTCAGGGGTGATGTAATTGCATAATTTTAACTGTTTTTGCCAGGGGTTTCACCAGTACTTTTAGCTTGAAGGATTTTTAAGGCTTGTATCCCTTTAAGATGTGTGGTTGATTTAGACATAGCGAGTCGGGGGGGGGGGAGGCTAGTTAAAATTTATTTTTGAGGGCAGGAAAGGTGAGACATCTAAGTCTTTTTCAGGAGGTTCCTTTGTGTCAGACATAAGCTATTTGGAACTAAAAATCTCACCTCTGATTTCTTTCACTGTTCTGGACTAAAATACAAATCCTATAATCCAATTAAAAAACCAAGGTCACTAATATCACTTAGGAAAGTCCAGGGACTTGCACGGTCTGTAAAGGTTCAAGTTACACACGGGAAATTTCGACTGGCCAATACCAAGAGTGAAACACCAATTAGATGTTAACACAGCAGAAGCAAGTTCATAACTGAAACAGCGGAAACGAGTTCATAACTGTAGAAATATATTATTAAAAAGTGTAATATTCCTTGTATATTCCTTTTAAACAATTATTTTACAGGAGGTAAAACTTAAAAATAAACATTGTACAGCAAGGGGGAGGGGACAACTGCTTCCCTGCCCCACAGCAATTTCCGCACCTGCCTAAGAGAAGAAACAGAATGCCCTATATATTGATATGAATCCTAACCCAAAGTGCGTTTGGCAACATAAACAGGCAGCTAACTGCAGTAAATTATTTATTCTCTTCTTGAAGATGGCAATTAGCTGAAAATACTTGAACTATTATAAGTAAATATCTGCTTTGTCCCTGGTGTGATTGAGCTGCAAAGCCACACTACAGTCCACCAATTTCTGAATTATGTCTAACTGTCAGCAACTGTGCTTCTGCAGTTTAAATGAAGTTGTGCATAATTATTGGACAGTTAAGGCTATTGAAGGATCATTGTAATTAGATAATAGTTGCCAAACAAAAGCCTATTTTCAGAAGCCTGATGTTTCCTATAATTCAGAAGACTATATTTATTTGTTTTCTTTACCATACACTTACCTTCAGAAGCTTTTGGAAGTTGGTAGTGACCTAAAAAGATCCTTTGATAGTCTAGTTTTAGCTATTCTCACATGCTACCAAGATCAAAACTTGCTCATATTCCCAACTGATGATCTTAAAAAACTTCCCATCAAGAACCAAGGGGATCTGTCGACTTTGTAGATCATCCATCTTCAATTTTGCTCTGTGACTGTTGAGCCTGCTAAGTAAAAAAAATTCATCATTTCAAAAATTTAATATACTTACTTTGAAATTTAGTTAAATATATTGGCAACTACTGACTGACTTTGAGGATCATTTTATTAAATTTTTTATATAAAGGTGAATCAGAACCACCCAAACCGGGTTGAGGCTCAGCCCTTAAGGGCCCATTGTCTTTGCGCCCCAAGAACTACAAACTTCAGGGTCCAATAGATTGAGCAATATACTGAACAATATAGTCAAATCTCTATAGACAATTTTGTCAACATGTGTGAATTGCAAATAGAACACCAAACTATTCTCCATCAGTAGCTGTCGTAATAAGAATGCTAATTGAACGAGGCTCAGATGCCATCGAGTAGAAGCAGGATATAAATGAATCCATCTAGCTAGACTTTCACACATTCAGCAGGTCAGCCACTTCTTCAGGAAATATCAGCATTGACATACATTGAAATTCGCCGCCTCAAAAATAGCCTCTTCGCAATTCAATTCAACATAAAAATCCTGTTCTTCATTTATAATAAACCCAACATTTTGAAATTCTTTCAAATTTCTTGACGACTTTAGAAAAAATTAAGACAAAAATTTAATTGGTACTTAGATACCGATAACAATAAGAAAAATGTGTTTAAGTATGTACCGTACTTAAAGCACTCTTCAAAAATGTCTTTAAGTATGTATTTAAGCACTTGGAACAGTACTTAAGTACATGTATTTAATTACCGACCCAACGCTGGTCAGAAGTCAGTTCCCTTATGTTTTGGAATTAAATATCATTAATGAGTTTTTTGTGGGGGTAGGGGGATCGGGCCATGGAGGCCAGGGGTCATCTCCCATAAGTTTTGAAATAAAGTCAAAACTTCTCAACAACTCAAAACCCAGGAATCAGGCCATGGAGGGCAGTAGATTATATCTTCTGGATAACACACTGGCCATAGGAATCACTGAACCGTATCAAGGTCATTCCCTTTTGAGGCCCAATTAGGTGTATCAAGGCCAGGCATTTTTGAGGATCTATGAACCTAATCATGGCCAGGCACTTTTGAGGGCCAGTGAGCTCTATCTAGGCCAGCCGCTCTTGAGACTCAGTGAATTATATCACGGCCAGGCACTTTTGGGGCTTTATGAACTGGATCAAGGCCAGACACTCTTGAATATCATTGTACTCTCTAGCTTTGGTCTTGACTCAGGACAAAAATATCCAGATAGAACCAAACGACAATAATATGAATAAATTTTTTCATTCGGATTGAATGAAACCGGTAGAGGGTTGAAATTTTAGTCGCTTATCAACTAATGGTAAATCTGAGGGAATGGTGACTCCCAAGCCACAGCATATAAATGTCAGAATAGGATTATTATATATTCAATCTTCATAAGTCGATTGATTCAATTGACCTAACTTCACTTCTTCACTGTGGTCGCTATAATAAACAAGTATCAAGTGAGGAGTGCAGTTAATATAAAATATGTTTAGTATTGGAGTATATATAAATTTCAAGTCAATAAAGTCGTAGGCGCTGAGAAAAGAATTTTAATATAGAAATCCAGAACAATCCTTAGAAATCCAGAACAATCTTTAGAAATCAAGTAGTGATGGAGTAAAGGGTTAAAACTTTAATCACTTCCAAATAAAAACATTAAGGGTAGATTAACTAGGTTTATTCAAGTAAAAACATATATTCATAATATTTTTTATTCGGATTTATAACCCCACCACTAGTTGATTTCTAAGGATTGTTCTGGATATCTAAGGATTGTTCTGGATTTCTTCTGGATACTTTATGGCTGGTTATCGACACTACCTAGTTTATTGTATGTACTAAATCAGTAAGTTTCTTACATTGCAAGGATAAACACATGCATCATATTGTTAAAAAAGTGAAAATTATATATTCGAAGAAAGTGTGTATACGTGATAAAACCATCGTTGCGTTGAATACTGACAAGGAGAAATATTTTAACTATGAAACAAGCATTAATGGGGATCTTTGTGGAAATGTTTGTGTACGTTGTCATGACAGCGAGGAACTAAATTTCTTTGGAATTCCGAGACTATTAAAAATTGCTGAGGGTGGATATGCGAAACTAAGGTCTCTAGAGATGATAGTGCTCAAAGAGAATGCGAACATAATATTAATAGTTTATGAAAATTGGTATCTTCTTGCTAATGGTTCTGATAGCACGTTACCTGTTGATAGATCCTATTGCCATTATTCTGGTATTAGTGTTCAAATGATAGAATAGGGAAAAATAAAGGCGAACTGCTACACTAATATCATAAACCTTATCTTGGCTACGTGCCAGAACTGTTACCCGTGCAAAAACAACGTGAGAATAGACAGTAAAATCGCTGGCAAAATAAAAAGGGCTTTGGAAGACAATATCATTAATGATTATAAAGATGAATTGATGGAACATAAAGCGCATGTGAACATTATTACTACCGTTGTTCATAAACCAACAGATATAGTTAATGAACCTAATAATACCAAAGACGAAACGCATATTGAACCTATTGACACCACAGTAAAAATAGTGATTTACTCAAAATTGATTAATGATTATTCTACTGATTACGAACTAAGAGAAGAGAATACCTACACTATCAAGAGAGAACATGGTGAAATATTTTGTGGAACAGATTCAAAATGTCCAAAGTTGTACAGTGATATTAATAATGTATAATAATCTATGTAACATATTTTTATGTTAATATCCTACATGGCGATATTTCAATAAAAATATTTTATTCATTACTTTGTTATATTTCCATAATTTTTAGGGTACACTAGCAAGTCAAATGTTTAGAATGATTAATAAAAAGTCGGAGATGTAAGAAAGGGAATTTTCAAAGACATAGATACTACTACTAGTAGGCTCACAGGGGATATATTAGAAACTGAGATAGGTTAACAGAACTGAATCATTTTTCTAAGATATATATTTTTTTTTTCATGGATATATTTTTACATGTGTAATAATTTTTCATGAGGGTATTTTCAATATATTGTAAAACAGAGGTCTACTTCCGAGTTGCTTTACGTATACTTTTCAAATGAATCATTTTTCCAAGGTATATTTTTTTTCATGGATTTATTTTTTCATGGATAATTATTTTTCATGAGGATATTTTTAACGTATCGATAAAAAGAGGTCTACTTCCAAGTGTTTTGGTTATATTTTTCAAATGAATCATTTTTCCAAGGTACAATTTTTTTCATGGATACATTTTTCCATGGGTAATTAGTTTTCATGAGGATATTTGTTAATATTTGGATAAACAGAGGTTTACCTCCAAGTTTTTTTGGAAATATTTTTCAAATGAATCATTTTCCAAGGTATAGTTTTTTTCATAAATATATTTTTCAAGGGGTAATTACTTTTCATGAGGATAAATTTTTAATGTATTGTTAAACAGAGGTCTACTTCCAAGTGGTTTAGGATATATTTTTAAATGAATGATTTTTCCGAAACATATTTTTTTATGTATATATTTTTCCATGGGTAATTGTTTTACATGAGGATATTTTTTATATATCGATAAACAGAGATTTACTTCCAAGTTGCTTAGCTTATATATTTTCAAATAGATCATTTTTCCATGGTATATTGTTTTTCATGGATATATTTTTCTATGGATAATTATTCTTCATGAGGATATTTTTTAATATATCGATAAACACAGGTTTACTTCCAAGTTGTTCTGGATATATTTTTCAAATGAATCGTTTTCCAAGATATATTTTTTTCATGAATTTATTTTTCCAGGGGTGAAAATTTTTCAAAGGGGTATTTTTAATATATTGATAAACAGAGGTTTACTTCCAAGTTGTTTTGGAAATTTTTTAATGCATCATTTTTCCAAGATATGTTTTTTTCATGGATGTATTTTTCCATTGGCAATTATTTGAAAACGGAGGTCTACTTCCAAGTTGTTTTGGTAATATTTTTCAAATGAATCATTTTCCAAGGTAAATTTTTTTTTGATTATGTTTTTCCAGGGATAATTATTTTTCAGGAGGATATTTTTAATATATCGATAAGCAGAGGTCTAATTCTAAGTTGTTTTGGGAATATTTTTCAAATGAATCATTTATCCAAGATTAATTTTTTCAAATGAATCATTTTTCCACGGTATAGTTTTCTTCAGTTGTTTTGGTTATATTTTTCAAACGATTCATTTTTCAAGCTATATTTTTTTTCAATGAATCATTTTTCCAAGGTATTTTTTCATGGATATATTTTTTCATTATTAATTGTTTTTCATGAGGATATCTTTAATATATCGATAAACTGAGGTCTACTCCAAGTTGTTTTGGTTATATTTTTTAAATAAATCATTTTTCCAAGATATTTTTTTTCATGGACATATTTTTCCAAGTTTTATCTGTTTTTTCATAGATTTATTTTTCCATGTATAATTATTTTTCATGGGGATCTTTTTAATATATCGATAAACAGAGCCATGCTCCAAAGTTGTATTGGGTATATTTTTCAAATGAATCTTTTTTTCAAGGTAAATTTTTTTGTCATGGATAGATTTTTTCATGGGTAATTGTTTTTCATGAGGATATTTTTAATATATCGATAAACAGAGTGCTCCTTCCAAGTTGTTTTGGATATATTTTTAAAGTGAATAATTTTCCAAGGTATACTGTTTTTAGAATACATTTTTCCATATATTAAAAATGTTCTCATGAAAAATAATTACCCATGCAAAAATATATCCATGAAAAGAAATATACCTTGAAAAAATGATTCATTTGAAATATATACCTAAAACCCCTTGGAAGTATACCTCTGTTTATCCATATATTAAAAATATCCTTATGAAAACAACTATCCATGGCGAAATAAATCTAAGAAAAAAAAGATATACCTTGGAAAACTGATTCATATCAAAAATATACCCAAATCAACTTGAAAGTATCTATGACAAAAAAATATCCTACCTTGGTAGAAGTAGCCCACTCTTTTACGTTATATTAAAAATATCCTCATGAAAAATAAATACCCAAGGAAACATATGCCTATGAAAAAAATATACCTTGGAAGAATGATTCATTGGAAAAATATACCCAAAAAACTTGGAAGTTGACCTCTGTTTATCCATATATTAAAAATATCCTCATGAAAAATAATTACCCATGGAAAAATATATATCCATAAAAAAATATATCTTAGAAAAATGATTCCTTTGAAAAATACAACCAAAAAAACTTAGAAGTGGACCTCTGTTTATCGATAAATTAAAAAATATCCTCATGGAAAAACAATTACCCATGGAAAAATATATCAACGAAAAAAATATACCTTGGAAAATGATTCATTTGAAAATATACCCAAAACAAGTTGGAAGTAGACCTCTGTTTATCGAAATATAAAAAAAAAACAAACTGAAAATAACTACCCATGGAAAAATATATTCATGAAAAAAATATACCTTGGAAAAAATTATTCATTTGAAAAACATACCCAAAACAACTGGGAAGTAGACCTCTGCTTTACGATAAGTTAAAATAATCCTCATGAAAAATAATTACCCATGGAAAAATATATCCATGAAAAAATTATACCTTGGAAAAATGATTCATTTGAAAAATATACCAAAACAAATTGGAAGTAAACCTCTGTTTATCGATATTAATTAAAAAAAAACTTTTCGAAAATTAAGTTTTTCAAAGAAAAGTAAAGGCTATTTTAAACTTAAGCTCAGCAGTTACAAACACCTGTTTCAGACTCAAAATGACCAGAAATTATCATTAAAGAATAAATGAATCCCAAAACGAACAGAAATTAAATAAAAAATCATAGCAAAAAACATGCAACAAGTAATAATATAAATGAATAAATAGATCTTAAAGCGAGTAATGCTTAGATTATGAATATCAAGCTTAAAAAAATATTTTGCTATTGAAGTATAAATCTAACTGAAAACGAAGAGAAATTAAATAAACTATCAATAAAAACAAACATACAATAGATATTAATATAAATGAATAAATAAATCTTAAAACGAGTGAAACTTAAATTGAGTATGCAAATCAAGCTTGAAAAGAACAAAAATCACTACAAACAAGAGTTTGGGTATCGCCTCCTTCTCTCAGTGTAAAAGTTTATGCTGGGTCATTGGCGCTTTACTGAAAACCAATTTTATTACAAATATTTTCTTTTGTACTTAATATTGAAAATAAACATTTAAATTATAGTAAAATTTTAAACTGATGACCTTTCAGCAATTAATATCATTATATATCAAATATTCAGTTTAATTTATAGGTCAAAAATATAAATGTTTTTACTTTTATAACTTTAATAGATAAAATAATATTAACATTTTGATTACTAAAGATCAATATATGTGTATTAAACTGACAATGCACATTCATTAGTATTTTTTCATTAAAGTGCAAATTATGTTCTGGCCTTGGGAAGGCATATGGGTTTTTAGCCCAACTAATGTTAATTTCTGCTCGTTTTGAGTTTGAATCGATTATTTATTGTAATTTTTTGTTCTTTTTGGGTTTCATTTATTTATCGATGCTGATTTGTGGTAGTTTCACGCTTGGAAGATTATTTGATTTTATTTTTGCTCATTTTTTGTCTAATGGAGATCTTTTTTTTCTATCCCAAAATTTGTTTCTATCTAAAATTTCTATCTCAAAATGTTCATCAGATGGGTTTGGAAAAAGAAGGCGTGAGGGAGGGCTAGTTTCCCTCAGATCTCTTTTTACTATTAAAAAGTAAGCTTAAACCTTCAACTTCAAATCAAATAAGCCCTCTTTGAAGTTTATACGAGCATCCCTTTGATAAGAACCATACATGCCCCCAGGCCCTGGGGGATTGTGTTGAAACCTGAATTTTTGTTATCTGACTTTTGAACAATTTTTAACTTAATGGCTATCTCAAAATTTTTATCTGATGCATTTGGAGAAAAGGGGGCGTGGGGGGCTAGTTTCCCTCCAATCTCTTTTGACTCTCAAAAACTGAACTAGAACTTTCAATTTACAATCAAATAAGCCCTTTCTAATTTTTTTACGATCATCCCTTCCATAACAACCATATATTCCCCAAGGGCATAACTGGAAACGTCTGCCCTTGGGCCCTGGGGGGAAGTGTCAACTCAAGAGCTTTCGTTATATGGTCTTTGAACTATTTTAAAAAAATGGCTATCTTAAAGTTATTAGCGGATGGGTTTGAGGAAAAAGGGCGTGGAGGTGGGATGGGCTAGGTGCCCTCCAATCTCTTTTGACTCTTAAAAATTGAACTCGAACTTTCAATTTCCAATCAAATGAGCCATCTTTGAAGTTTATACGAGCATCCCTTCCGTAAGAACCATATATGCCCTAGGGCATAACTTACAATGCCTGCCCTCGGGCCCTAGGTGGGTTGTGTCGACACCGGACTTTTGTTATATGATCTTTGAACTATTTTTAACAAAATGGCTATCTCACAATTTTGATTGGAAGTGTTTTGGGAAATGGTTGGTGTGGAGGGGATGTTGATTGCCTTCTAATCACTTTCGACTATTAAAAAGGGTACTAGCAATTTAAATTTCTAATCAAACGAGACCTTTTTGAACTTTCTACGACAATACTTTCTATAAAAACTTATATGCCCCCAGGCCATAACTTACAACTCTTGCCCTGAGGGCTATGGGAAGACTGTTATCCTTAAAGACCAAATTTCCAGAAATTTAAACTACGTTGAACAAAATGGCTATCTCAAAATTTTTATTGGATTTGTTTGGGAAAAATCTGGGCGTGAGAGAGGGGTTAGTTGCCCTCCAATCACTTTCGACTATTAAAAAGAGCACTAGCCCTTTTAATTTCCTATCGAATGAGTCCTTTTTGAAGTTTCTACGACAAAGTTTTATAAAAACCTTATATTTCTATCTCATTTCTATCTAGAAATCAACTACATAGAACACAACGGCTCTCTCAAAATTTTGATTGAATTTGTTTGGGGAAACGGTGGGACTGGAAGGGATATGTTAGTTGCCTTCCAATCACTTTTGATCCTTAAAAAGGGTACTAGAACTCTCGATTTCCAATCAAATGAGCCCCCTTTGAAGTTTATATGACGATCCCTTCAACATAAAGTGCCTCTGGGGAAAAAAGTAATAATAAAACATAGGAGCCGTATGGCCTTTACTATAAGCAACGCTATAGCAATGCCCCTGATATTAAAAATTTCCTTTTGAAAAATAATTACTTATGGAAAAAAAATTCATGAGAAAGAAAATATACCTTGGAAAAATGTTTCATTGGAAAATTATACCCAAAACAACTTGGAGGTTGACCTCTTTTTGTTTATATATTTAAAATATCCTCATGAAAAATAATTACCCATGGAAAAAATATATCCATGAAAAAAAATATGTCTTAGCAAAATGATACATTTAAAAATGTATGCAAAACAACTTGAAAGTAGACCTCTGTTTATCGATAAATTAAAAATATCCTCATGAAAAAATTATTACCCATGGAAAATTATATCCATGAAAAAAAATATATCTTATGAAATGATTCATTTGAAAAATATACCCAAAACAACTTGGAAGTAGATCTCTGTTTATCGATATATTAAAACTATCCTCAAGAAAAATAATTACCATGGAAAATTACATCCATGAAAAAAAATATACCTTGGAAAATTGATTCATTTTAAAAATATACCCAAAACAACTTAGTAGACCTCTGTATACCTCTGTTTTACGATATATTAAAAATATTCTCATGAGAAATAATTACCCATGGAAACATACATCCATGAAAAAAAAACTATATATCATAGAAAAATGATTCATTTCTGTTAACCTACCTCAGTTTCTACTGGATCCCCTATGAGCCTGCTAGTAGTAGTATCTAAGTCTCTGAAAATTTTTTTTCTTACATCTCCGACTTTCTTATAAACATTCTAAACGTTTGACTTGCTAGTGTACCCTAAAAATGATGGAAACATAACAAATTAATGCGTAAAATATTCTTATTGAAATATCGACATGTAGAATATTAACATAAAAATATGTTACATACGTTATTATCCATTACTAGTATCATTGTACAACTTTGTACATTTTGAATCTATTCCATAATATAAATTACCACGTTCTCTCTTGATAGTGTAGGTATTCTCTTCTCTTAGTTCGTAACCAGTAGAATAATCATTAATCCATTTTCAGTCATTCACTATTTTTAATGTGGTATCAGCTACATGTTCCATATACGTTTCTTCCTTGGTACTATTGGGTTCATTGACTATATCTGTTGGCTTAAGAACAAAGGTAGTAATAATGTTCACATGCGCTTTATTTTACATCAATTCATCTTTATATTTATTAGTGATATTGTCTGCCACTGCCCTTTTTATTTTGCCATTGATATCACTGTCTGTTCTCACATAGTTTTTACACAGGTAACACTTCTGGCACGCAGATCAGATATAGTTTATGATATAAGTCCAGCAGTTGGCTTTTCTTCTTCCCCTTGCTTTCATTTGAATACAAATACCCAAACGAAGTATCTCTCAACAGGTAACGTGCTACCAGAACCATTAGCAAGAAGATGCGCATGTTAATCAACTATTATTTTTATGTTGGCATTCTCTTTTAGCACTATCATGTCTTGAGATCTCACTCTCTTACATCCACCATCAGCAATTTTGAATGGTTTTGGTAGTCCAAAGAAATTTATCTTCTCGCTTTCATGACAACGTACACATACATTTCTAATTAGATACCCATTAATACATTTATCACTATTCGAATATTTCTCCTTGTCAGCATTCAACGCAACGATGATTTTTTCATGTGCACACACTTTCCTCGAATATTTTATTTTCACTTGTTAAAAATATGATGCAGCTGTTGAAACAGCCGAATAAGTAAAAAAAAATATACAAAGTTGACTAATTTCCGTCCAAAAAAATCAGTCTTAAAAAAAGAAAAGTGCTACTACAAACATTGTTTTTCTAATTGTAAAAGTCACGACTAACATATCTGTATCATTTTCATTTTGTATTTCGAAAATATTAAATGTGATTTTCTTTTGTTTTAAGTCATTTTAAAACATATCAAAATGAAGTTGAAAAAATTTCTATGTTAAAAAAATTAAATTTAAAAAAAGTTAAAAAAAAATTAAGCTTAAAAAAAGTAAAAACGGGGGGAGGGGTCAAAAAGTTGGAGGAGGGGGTAAAGGGGCTCTTTTAAGTTGGGGTTCTTAGTGGTTGGGGTCCTTGGTGATTAGGGTCCACCAAAGTAATTTTAACCCTTTACCTGTTTAACTCCGTCCAAATAATAAATATATTCTTATTATTGTCATCTGGTTTTATCTGGATGTCCTGAGTTAATACCGTTCAGACCATTTTCATAAGTTTCCAACAATACTTTTCAGACCATTTTCATAAGTTTCCAACAACACACAGACGACATGAGAAGAAACCTAGCGCAAAAAGCAAGAAACAGCAGACTTTTACACAAGCAAAATCTTTAACCATCATAAATAAAAATACCACATCATAAGTTTCCAAACAACACACACGCGACATGAGAAGAAACATAGAACAGAAAGCAAGAAACGAATACTTTCACACAAGTAAAATCATAAACCAGCATATTCAAAAATACCAAATCATAAGTTTCCAACAACACACAGATGCCATGAGAAGAAAACTAGCACAGAAGGCAAGAAACAGCAGACTTTCACACAAATAAAATCTTGAACCATCATAGATATAAATGCCAAATCATAAGTTTCCAAAAACACACACACGACATGAGAAGAAACCTAGAAAAGGAAGCAAGAAACAACAGACTTTTACACAAGTAAAATCAGGAACCAGCAGAAGTAAAAATACCAAACAATAAGTTTCCAACAACACACACCCGACATGAGAAGAAACCTATCACAGGA
>JAQQPU010009414.1:873-24963 GCA_029168905.1 Artemia sp. Kazakhstan ARC1039
TTTTTACGAAATAAAAAGGACTTATTTGTTCTGTCACTGACTGATTTGTTTTGTGGCTTACTGTGAGTTTCATATGGGAGTGAGAAGTTACCCTCAGCTACTTCGAGGTAACTTTTTGGAGACGCACCTAGGGTGAGTTTTTTTGTATGGCTTTTCTTTTCTTTTCACAATCTTTAGATACAAATGTCAATACATTTGAATTGCTTCAAATACAATTGAGTATCTTGATAAGTTATTTACGCTTACCAACTCTTCAAACTAAGAGAGCTGATCAACTTGACATGACTGCGGCGCTTCTCTTCGCTTTAGTAGTTTTCAACTCTTAGTTCTTGACTTAATTTTTGGTTTCTAGAACTCTCAATAGATACTCATTGTAATTTCACTAGATATCACCCACTGTTTCGGTTTCCCAAAGGCATTTCAATGTATTTTAAGCCCGTAAAACAAGGTTGAAATCACTGAGCATAAATCTTTAAGTTGCCAAATATCTGTCTCCTATAATTCAAAGCAACGTGGGAGAAGTATGGATTAAGGTCATTGTTGTTATGCATTCCTTACATTCTGTGTCCCTTACGATCTGGATAATTTGATTATTACATGAGTTTACAGAACTCTGTTTATCTTTGCGGAACCTTGAACTCTTGCAAGACTCACTCCTGAATGCTTGCTGCAGAGAATAAGGTGCTTCTAAAACTTTTGAATCTATCTTTCGGGTCAATTGTAGCCTTAATCTTTCTTTCTTTTTTACAAATTTTTGGCTCTTCAACACATCAACACATCTGTCTCTTCAAGGACAGATTTAAGGGGAATTAGAAGTTTTGGGGAGGGTTTAAAGAGGAAGGCTTTAAATAGATTGGGATGGAGGAGGTGCATACGAAGCAGTGCTGGCCTCAGGCGGTTTGGTGCTGTAGTGAGTTGTTAGTAGTAGAAATATCTACAAAGTTTAAGAAAGAAGAGTTTTTGGCCCTAAGACTCCCAATACCGACTACGAATAAACCGCGGACAACAGTAAACCAGCCAACGTAGAACCTAAATTAAAGCCTAACATGGGCGGCAATAACCTTAAACTCCTATATTTCTTTACCAATTTATATCTTTTGATAGAACTGAGGCAGAAGTCTTGTCATCTCAGCGGAATCTTGCGCTCTTGTAAAAATCTTTCCTGAATGCTTGAAGCAGAGAATAAATGGCTTCCTAAACTTTAGTTTCACTCTCAGTTGAGTCACTCTCAGGTTTGCCTGGAATCCGTTTTTCCCGTTTTTCCTATATATTTTTATTTTTTTTTGTTTTGTTTATTTATTATTTATGGGATGGCGGCGGGAAGTTTTGGAGTATGTGAAGTATTGATTTTTGGTTATTGCGACCAGGAGCCGAGTGAGTGTAGGATTTTCATTTTTTTCTTCTTTTTTTCTTTCTTTCCTCTTTTTCTCGTTTTTTCTCTTCTTTCTCTTTATTATGTTATTATAAGTGTTAATTTTAAGAGGGTAAATACTTCCGAACAAGCGTTAGCTTATGGAAGGTCATTTGTTTTTTGCGTTGTGTTGTTTTTGGAATAAACCCTTATCTTATCTTATCTTGAGTTCTACACACTTCGGGCCAATTTCAGCCTCAATCCTTTTTTTTACACAGTTGTTCTCTTCAAAAGATTTGCCGTCTAGATGGGAATCAAACAGTTCGTGGTAACGAACTGTAAGTAAGGAGCTACCAAGCTCAATAGTAACCAAAACTCTAAAAAACGGAATTTTGATACCAATAGATACATCAGAAGAATCAGACTTTTATGCTGGTTTCAAATATATAAGTTATCAAGGTTAGTGTAACCCATCAAAAGTTACGCGGCTGAGAAAATTTGCCTTATTTTCGATAAAAGGGGGAAACAACCCCTAAAAGTCATAGAACTCTAATGAAAATCACACGATCAGATTCAGCATATCAGAGAACCCTACTATAGAAATTTCAAGCTCCTATCTGCAAAATATGGAATTTTGCATTTTTTGCCAGAAGAAAATATCACGGATGCGTGTTTTTTTTCCAGGGGTGATCGTATCGATCTATTAGTCCTAGAATATCGTGAGAGGGCTCATTCGAACGGAAATTAGAGGTTCTAGTGCCCTTTTTAAGTAACCGAAAAAATTGGAGGGCAACTTGGCCCCCTCCCACGCTCATTTTTTTCCCCGAAGTCACCCAATCAAAATTTTGAGATATCTATTTTGTTCAGCATAGTCGAAAACCTAATTAATATGTCTTTGAGGATGACTTAATCCCCCACAGTTCCCAGGGGAAGGGCAGCAAGTTATAAACTTTGCCCATTATTTGCATATAGTATTGATTATTGGGAAGTATACAGGTGTTTTCAGGAGGATTTTTTTTTTTTAGTTAATTTGTTTTTTTAGTTAATTTCAAGAAATAGTTAACCGAGGATAACAATAAACCGGTTTATCTTGAATCTAGATTACACCTAGCATAGGCGACAGCAATCTTAGCCTCTCCAATTTATATCTTTTGATAACACTGAGATGAGCAGAACTCAGCTCATCTCTGCGGAATCTTGCACTCTTGCAGAACTCTTTCCTGGATTCTTGATGCAGAGAATAAGGAGCTTCTAGAACTTTTGAGTCCTACGTCCTTTTGGCCAATTCCAGCCTCAATGTTTTTTACAAAGTTGTTCTCTTCAAAAGATATGTCGTGTAGATGGGAATGTCGACTAGGAATTAACCAAGGACAACAATAGAATGGTTTACCATGAATCTAAATTACAGCCTAACATGGGAGACAGCAATCTTAGCCTCTACAAATTATATCTTTTGATCGAACAGAGATGAGCAGAATTCAGCTCATCTTTGCGGAACCTTGCACTCTTGTTGAACTCTTTCCTCAATGCAACGAATAAAGTGCTTCAAAAACTTTTGAGTTTTACGACATTCTGATTAATTCCAGCCTCAATCCTTTTTCTTACAAAGTTTTTCTATTCAAAAGATCTGCCTTATAGATAGGAATGTCGACTGGAATTACTGTATATAAATAATATAACAGTAAGATCACGGTTCAGGGTTTTTTGGCCCTATATCCTCGACTTGTACAAAGAGCTCCTCTCATTTAATCTGTCATTAGCGGGTCAGTGTACAATGTTGAAGCCAAGTTTCATGTTCAAGGGAAATCTGACTTGTCTACCCTTTAAAAAATCAAATGTCACTTATGTTTATAGTTGTTTAAATGTTCTCCGGAGCACTTACATTTCGGTCCGGGTTTGTATAATGGTTGAGATAGGGAAAGATCGCACTGTATTATATCTATATACAGTGACTGGAATTAACCGAGGATAACAATAGACCGGTTTACCTTGAATCTAGATTACAGCCTAGCATGGGCGACAGAACCTTAGCCTCTACGAATTATATATTTTGATAAAACTGAGATGAGCAAAACTCAGCTCATCTCTGCGGAATCTTGCACTCTTGCAAATTCTTTCCTGAATCCTTGATACAGAGAATAAGGAGCCTCTAAAACTTTTGAGTCCTACGTCCTTTTGGTCAATTCCAGCCTCAATCTTTTTTACAAAGTTTTTCTCCTCAAAACATCTATCGTGTAGATGGGAGAGTCGACTAGGAATTAACCAAGGACAACAATAGAACGGTTTACCGTGAACCTGAATTGTAGCCTAGCATGGGCGACAGCAAATCTTAGCCTCTACAAAGTATATGCTAGAACTGAGATGAGCAGAACTCAGCCCATCTCTGTGGAACCTTTAACTCTTGCTGAACTCTTTCCTCAATGCTTAGTGCAGATAATAAGGTGCTTCTAAAACTTTTGAGTCCTACAACATTCTGATTAATTTCATCCTCAATCCTTTTTTTACGAAATTTTTCTCTTCAAAAGATCGGCCGTGTAGATGGTAATGTCGACTAGGAATTAACCAAGGACAACAATAGAACGGTTTACCTTGAATCTAAATTACAGCCTAGCATGCGTGATAGCAATCTTAGCCTCTCCAAAATTATATCTTTAGGATGCTAAGTACTCCTCTCACATAATAGAAAGCCTCTATGATAGACATTAGAAGCATTAAAAGGGGGAAGCTTCGTTTTTTCATTTTCTTGAGACAGGGATCCATTACAAAAGAAAGAGAACAAAAGGGACTATTACACAAGCAGATCACCCCATAAACTTAGAAAGAAGGAAGAAGAAGAATCCTTTACAAGGGCAAACAAATTAGTCCTTCTATGCCCCGACAGGGCTGACAAAGAAAACAGAAGAAAAGCATAATACTGGCGCTCATTGTTTTTACAATAAACAGACCACAGATATTAGTCTTGTTTAAAAGGTCAAGGGTGTCGTTGGAGGGGTGGGCAAAGGGGTAGCCCCCCCAATAATTTGAGGGGGATATATTATACAGCCCATGCCCCTTGACTATCCGGATATGAACCTATCTTGCCCCCTCCCCCAATAAAAATGCTGGAGATTCGCCCCCCGTCAAGGGGTATTAAAAAAAATTAATTTGACTTTTGAAAAACAAGAATCTCGCAAAATTTTAATGCATGTATAAGATTTAAGATGGCCAATTTAATGCATGCATAGAATGATCAAATGTGATGTCATCATTTCATGGCATCTAATGTGGAGGAGAATTTCGTTTTATTCTAAAATAAAAAGGACGGGGAGCCTTAGAAAGATTTTGAAACTGCTTAGTTTCGTTGGTCTTCCTAACATGGCAAAAAGGGATGGCAGGCAGAGGATACTTAATGTTGATTTAAATAAGATAGATAAGATAATATTTACGCCCAAAAGTCTGTCAGAAGTCCTAGCAGTGTTGAATTTTCTTCTTAAGTAAATTAAAGAAAAGAAAAACTAATCATAGACAATAAGGAACAACATATACACTTTCAATGCTTATTAAAACGAAATATGTCATCATAGGCAGCGTGCTAGCGCTGCCTAAGTAAAGAACGATGTGGCCACAATGTGTTTTTTTTTCTTCTTTCTTCGACAGGCACTTCGTATCGAAGGAGTTGTCGTAAAAACTTCTAAAAGGGATCATTCGATTGGAAATTGGTGTGGCTAGTGCCCTTTTTAATAGTTGAAAGTGATTGGAGGGCAAATAGCCCCCCTACCACGCCCATCATTCCCCCAAACACATCCAACCAAAATTTTTCGATAGCCATTTTGTTCAGCATAGTTGATTTCAAGATATAAAATAGGTTTTTGAGGAGGACACTTCCCCACAACCCTCGGGGCAAGGGTTTTAACTTATGCCCTGAGGGCATATAAGAACGATGTTGGCACATTGTACTATTTACTATTTTTTCCCCACAGCCCACAGGGCAAGGGTTTAAAGTTATGTCCTGGGGGCATATAAGGTTTTTATAGAAGGCGTTGTCGTAGAAACTTCAAAAAAGGCTCATTCGATTGAAAATTCAAAGGGCTAGTGCTCTTTTTAATATTCAAAAGTGATTGGAGAGCGATTAGCCCCCCCCCCACGCCCATCATCTCCCCAAACACATCCAATCAAAATTTTTAGATAGCCATTTTGTTCAGCGTAGTTGATTTCCAGATAAAAATATGTTTTTGAGGAGGACACTTCCCCACAACCCTCGGGGCAAGGGTTCTAACTTATGCCCTGAGGGCATATAAGAACGATGATGGCACAATGTACTATTTACTATTTTGTCCTTCAGAACTGGGCACTTCATATGGAAGGAGTCGCTGTAGAAACTTCAAAAGGGGCTCATTCGATTGGAAATTGAGAGTTCTAGTGCCCCTTTTAACAGTCGAAAGTGATTGGGGGCCAACTAGCCCCCTCCCCCCTCCCAACGACCATCATTCCCCCAAACACATCCAATCAAGATTTTGAGATAGCCATTTTGTTCAGCGTAATTAATTTCCAGATAGAAAATATGTTTTTGAGGAGGACACTCCCCCACAACCCTCAGGGCAAGGGTTTTAAGTTATGCCCTGGGGGCATATAAGGCTTTTATAGAAGGCGTTGCCGTAGAAACTTCAAAACGGGCTCATTCGATTAGAAATTCGAAGGGCTAGTAGCCTTTTTAATAGTCGAAAGTGATTGGGGGGCAACTAGCCCCCCCTTCCCCACGCCCATCATTGCCCCAAACAAATCCAATCAAAATTTTGAGACAGCCATTTTGTTCAGAGTAGTTTAAAGCTATAAAAGCGTAAGTATCCAATCAAAATTTGGAGACAGCCATTTTGTTCAGCGTAGTTTAAAGTTATAAGTTATGCATGTCCTTATAAGTTATGCAAGGCGTTGTCGTAGAAACTTCAAAAAGGCTCATTCAACTTGTAATTCAAAGGGCTAGTACCCGTTTTAATAGTCGAAAGTGATGGAGGTCAACTAGCCTCCCCCACGCCCATTATTCCCCCAAACACATCCAACAAAAATTTCCCCCATAACCCTCTGGGCAAGGATTATAAGTTATGCCCTGGGGGCATATAAGGTTTTTATTGAAATCTTTGTCGTAAAACTTGAAAAGGGGCTAATTCGATTTGAAGTTCAAAAGGATAGTGCCCTTTTTTAATATTCGAAAGTGATTTGAGGGCCCACCTTTTCCCCAAACACATCCAATCAAAATTTTTAGATAGACATTTTATTCAACGTAGTTGAAAGTATTGGAAATCAGGTCTTAAAGGATGACAACCCTTCCGCCCACAGCCCTCAGGGCAAGGGTTGTAAGTTATGCCCTGGGGCATATAAAGTTTTATTGAAAGTGTTGTCGTAGAAACTTCAAAAGGGTTCATTCAATTAGAAATGGGCTAGCGCCTTTTTTGATAGTTGAAAGTGATTGGATAGTGACTAACGCCCCTGTCACGCCCACCGTTTTCTAAAACACATCCTAACAAAATTTTGAGATATTCATTTTTTTCAACGTAGTTGAATGTTCTGGAAATTAGGTCTTTTTGGATGATTGCCCCCTCAGAGCCCTCAGTGAAAGGGTTGTAAGTTATGCCCTGGGGGCATATAAGGTTTATATAGAAAGTTATTGCACGATCGCGCTGCCTAAGTAAAGAACGGGGACACTCGAGAACGAGACAAGAAACAGGGACTAAGTAAAGAGGAGTACACTCCCCCACAACCCTCAGGGCAAGGGTTTTAAGTTATGCCCTGGGAGCATATAAGAACGATGTTGGCGCAATGTTAGTTTTTAACTTTAGAGCAAGGCACTTCGTATCGAAGAAGTTGTCGTAGAAACTTCGAAAAGCGCTCATTCAATTGGAAATTGGAGTGGCTTGTGCTCATTTTAATAGTCGAAAGTGATTGGAAGGCGACTAACACCCCTCTCACGCCCACCATTTCCCCAAACACATCCAATCAAAATTTTGAGATAGACATGTTGTTTAACGTAATTGAAAGTTCTGGAAATTCGGTATTAGAGGATAACAACCACCATAACAGACCTTAGGGTAAGGGTTGTAATTTATGCCCTGGGGGTATATAAGGTGTTTACAGAAGGCGTTGTCGTTTCCAAAAGGGCTCATTCAATTGGAAATCGAAAGGACTAGTGCCCTTTTTAATAGTCGAAAGTGATTGGAAGGCTTGACATTTTTATAGTAAAGATCGAAGTGGGTATAATGTACTATTTTTGTTGTTGTTGTTGTTTAGACCAGGGCACTTCGTATCGTGGGAACTTCAAAAGGGCTCATTCGATATAAAATAGAAATGGGTGATGCCCTTTTTAATAGTCGAAAGTGATTTGAGAGCAAATAATCCTCCTTTCACTCCCACCCTCCCACACCCGCCCTCCCACGCCAACACTCCCATTTCTGCTCTTAAAATTTAACCAAAGCAAAATAGCGTAAGTGTATCCAAGCTATCAAAGAAAGTAAACAGATTTTTTTGCGAATGGTATCAAGTTTTCCATTTCAGGTCAACTAGAGGAGGTATGAAACTGAATTAAACAGTACTATTTGTGTCCAGCTTTTTAAAAGGGTGTATGTTGTTATAAATTGCTGAAAATTTTTCTCCAGCATACAAATAGCAGGCCAAACTATAAAGTCTTAAAAACGAAAAGATTTAAAGTATTATTTTCTTTTCCCTGAAAAGACTATGTCAATATAAAACGAACAGACATTAATTTAAAAAACTTTTTCCACAAAATAAGTTTTTCAAAGAAAATTAAAGAGCTCCATTAAACAAAAAATGAGCAAAAATAAAATCAAA
This sequence comes from Artemia sp. Kazakhstan ARC1039, assembly GCA_029168905.1. NCBI lineage: Eukaryota > Metazoa > Arthropoda > Branchiopoda > Anostraca > Artemiidae > Artemia > Artemia sp. Kazakhstan ARC1039. The sequence goes on from JAQQPU010009414.1 coordinate 9,044, forward strand.
TAATCTACCAAGCGTGAAACTACCACAAATACGCATCGATAAATAAATGAAACCCAAAACGAACAGAAATTGCAATAAAGCGAGTCAAACTCAAAACGAGCAGAAATTAACATAAGTTGGGCGCAAAACCCCTATGCCTTCCCAATGCCAGAACAAAATTTGCACTTAAAATTTTATCTAATAAAATTTAGACTTCAAAAAACATAATTTCTAAAAATTGGTAAGTAAATCTTACAAAATGATTGGCAAAACTAACGGAGTAAAAAGGAAAGAGCGGTAGAAAATTCACTTTTTAATATTGTTAGAATTTACTTACTTGCTATGTGGCAACAAAGCCAGTAGATTGCCACCTCTTACAATTTTTTTATTTTATTTTTCCTTTAACCGAATTTTGATAAATACGGCAGACCAGCAATGAGTTGTAATATTTTATATTATGCTTTACTGGGTACACCAACAAGAAAATTTATTCTAATGAAATATATCTAATTTCTATAACCAAATAAATGGATGACATATTATTCTTGTTTCAAATTACAAGGTAAATATAGATGTAGAACAGGAAGTTCAGAGGGACGAATCTCCTGATTTTAAGAGTAATTAAATAAAAAAAAAACTTTTTTTTTTAACTGAAAGTAAGGAATGACGTTAAAACTTAAAACGAACAGAAATTAATCCGTATATGAAAGGGGTTGTCCCCTCCTCAACGCCTCGCTCTTAACGCTAAAGTTTTTGTTGTTTAAAAAAAATAGAGTTGTGAGAAAGGCAATGATTTTGTATGATTTTTAATTCTTTGGGAAAGAACTTTGAGGAAAATAATAATAGAAATAATACCTTTCAATAATATACCCTAATTTAAAAAGATCCTGCTGATGTATATCAGATTTTTTCAAGCTAAATTAACAGGTTTTATATGTTGCTTTTAGTAAATATTTCTGCCTCTCTTTTTTTCTAATGGAAATAATTGATGTTTTAAATGATGTTTTCTTCGCTCTTTTTGTCCACCTTTCACATTCAATCCTTGAAATTGTTCTGAAGGACCTTCCATAGAAATTTGAATTTTTGATAAAAAAAAATGTATTTTTAGCTTTAAGACCGACCCCTCCCCAATAAAAATAAGGCCAATAACTAACTCCATGAGTGTTTTTTACTGATAAATCTCCTCATGACGACACTAGAAAAAACTTTGCCCAGAAAGCCAACAGCCTTTTCTAGGAAGTCTTTCACATACCTATAAAATATTAATTCATTTCATTCTAATCTCCAAGAATGTTTTACTTATTTACATTAACTCAGCTACATCTGCAGTATACCCCAAACAAATATCTCTACGACAATAGTCCACGTCAAAGAGTATGGTAAGGTAACTTACATAGAGTTTTGGGTATTTACAAAGAGCATGGGTAATTTATAAGTTACCCATACGATTTGGTCAACTTTTTGAAATAATAAGGTAAATCTTAAAATGCAATAAAATATTGAAATTATAAATATACTTGAAACAATTTTAATGGTGCAAACACCTTATGGTACAATTAGGTCCACATTTTGATATAATAAAGTAAATATTAAAATTCAATAAAAAATTGAAATTATAAATATACTTTAGAACACTTTTAATGGTGCAAAAACTTATGTTTTAGAAATAACGTTTATCAAATATCCTTGAGCTTGATAAAACCATATTTTTTATATATTTTTATTTCGGTTAAAATTACTAGTATTATCGTTATTATAAGTTTACTTTCTATCGCATGCATTATAGGGTACCAAATTCCATTTTTAAGTTTTTTGTTTTTGAAAGTAAGATTGGGGTAACCAGTTTTTGACAACCAGTTTTTTTCCAAAATATAAGCAGCTACTGAGCCTTGAAGATCCTCTGCGACTAAAATAATTCCTATGAGAAAATGAAAAATGAGAAAAAATAACCCGACAAAATGAGAGAATACATGCAGATTTATTCAGCTGTTATAGGCTGATCCCACCTCCACTGGATTTTTCAAGATCTACACAGGAGATGATGCATAAACGCACTAACACAAAATGTAACTGAACAACAACCATCCAGGACCCGGTACTGCCTAAAAAGCAGCAGAACAAATTGTGTGTCTCTACCACTATTCTTTTATCCTTTCCACCTATAGCACCTCAGGCCTTATAGACCTAATCATAACTAGATCAAAGTTTTTCAAGATGAAAAAATACCAGTAATAGAGAAAATAAATAGTGATTTGTGATTCTGAGCGAAATATAGACACACAAATTCATATTAGACTACAGCGAGGGGTAGCCTACTTTCCACCATTTGGTGTATATCTCGGGGTGCCATGTGTGCTGTGCAGTTCCGCCACGATTGGCAAACTTTTGCCACGTTTTACACACACCACTTGATGTGCGTGATTTCTGAAATCTGTTGCCCCCTATTACAACAGACAGCACGTGCCTTTAGTAGTCAGGTTACTGTGTGTTATGTGTTAAATAAGGCACTTATGTCTTTTTGAAACCCTGGAAATCCATGATAATAAGCTTGTATTTATATCACTATTAACAATGCAGTAGTCTATCTCGGTCTCTTTCAAAGAGATTAAAATTGCCCCAAAAGTACCTTGCGTTAAATAAACCTCTTCCAAGTCGCAAGATATGTGGACCCTGTGAATTGCTCGACAAAGAGAAACAAAAGCAATGCCTCTTATAAGACTGATTATTTTTTAAATTGTAGAATGGCTTAGATCTTCTACTAACAATAGATATATTAATTTCTAATAGACTACAGAGAACGTGAATTTTGGCAAGCACCTTGCCCTTTTTCTCCCATGCCGCCAGCAAAGGTTTCCTAAGGCATTTGAAACATGCAGACCCGGTTTCTCCCATGCGAAAAGTAAGGGTTTTCCTGGGTATTTGAAGCAGGAAAAAACAGTTATTTAAGTCTTCTTTAGACGGATTGGTCGATCACCACTGCATTCACTATTCTCCTTAGTTGTGTGAGGTCACGCGTTCGCGTAATATTTTCTTATCAGGATATAAGTTTATGGAGTGAAACGGTCTCGAAAAAAAAATTCCGTCCCATTTCCTAAATCTGCAAAAGCAGTCCTTCATGGGTCTGTTTATCCTAAAATGGATCAAAACTGTTAAAAAAAAGAGTTCAAGGATGTCTTCAGTATTCTAAATTTGTATTGTCCAATGCACCTTTTAATGAAAAGTCAGAGAGTTTGCTTTTTAAAGCCTTTCCAATCTCGAAACTCGTAAAATATTTACGATGCTTTGGTTTCAACAGAGATTTGATGGAAACCCCTTTGAGAGTTAGAAAAACTTAAACTCTCAAATCAGCTTTGAGAATGTTATAGTAGCTATCTAAAATTGGCAGGGAATGTGATGGTAATTGGAAACCCACTCCCTCAAGTAAGTGAAAATTTGAGGATTCTAATCTTTTATTGTAGTTTACTAGCTTTTCATACACATCACCTATTTTGTACGGTTTATTCATTGTACCCTCCCCTTGGAATACGCCACCCCTTAAGAAACTCCTTGTATTTTCCTGTCCAAAAGACAATTACTATACCAGTGAATTCTCTATAAAACTTAACGTTTTTATATATGTATATTTAGTCACTAAGACCTTGGTAAACTTAATCAGCAGAAAAGTGAATAAGAAAAAGCAGCAAATTACCGCTCCTCAGTCCAAAAATAAAGAACGTATTATCTATCTCTTAACGGAAAAGTGATATATCGTGTTGGGTATACGCTTAGCTCGAAAGGGAAAAGGGAAAGCTAATACAAATAGGTAAGAAATCGATCAGTTGTTTTGGCATACCCATCACAAAACACTCAGGATTTCTTAGTACAATGTTCTTTCTTCATATTAGGTTTGTAAGAAGAAAAAATAAAAGATATGTTGGTGTTATAGATTCAGTCTATAATGAGATTAAGGCTATTATATGGATGATATAAATCTATTTTTCAAATCATTGATGATAATGAGCTGTAATAAATGTGTAATTTTTGTCAATATAAGTCAAAACTCTAAAATACTAGATTCTGACAGCAACACATAAAATAAAAGAACCTGGTTTATGCTTTTTTGTGTCAAATATGCAAATGTCATAAAGTTTAAAGCTAACCGATAACAGTTATTAGCAGTAAAAAAAATATAAGTTTTGAAAAGGGAAAGCACAGGCCCTTAAAAGAAGAATAGGTATGAATGTTGCTTTTTTTCCCTGAAAACTGGTCAAAAACGTTTATTTTTTGTTATTTTATGTTTTTAACAGGGCCTATTATAGATAGATAGATAGATAGATATTTATTGCAATAAAAGCCACTTTGGGCCATGGCAAAAAAAGAAAAATCACACAAAATAATAACATGATTATAACACTCATAGCAAAATATGGTAGCCTACATAACAATAACAACGCAAAATTACAAAACATTACAAAAACATAATAAAGCACACGATACCATTAAACTAACATAAATAGATAGATGTATGTTACATCTATCAAGGGCCATGACTACAAAAATAACAAACAAGAAAACAACTTACACACATACAACAATACTTTCCAGACTCACCCCACCCCTTTTTACAAAAATCTATCTCTATGTGACATACCCAATTTTATATACTTTGCTATCATTCTTATTGTCCCATAATTTTTTGATCCCATTACTGAAACCAACCACTCACTTGTCCCCACATTAACAAAAAATAAATATTTCCTTAGATCCTGTAATTCGGGACAAAGGGCCATGAAGTGAAGCAGATCCTCCCCATTTTCTCCGCACATAGGGCATGAGTAAGGACCCTCCTTTACCCTTACCCTCCCTAAATATTTCCTCCTTTCTCCAAGTGCTAGAAAATTACCCCTCCCTGATATATACCACTTAATTTCTTCACTATTTAAACCCGCTTTAAAATAATTATCATATCCCCAGACCTCCTTCCATTGCCGGTAAATGCCGAGGGACACCGAGGCTGCGACCTCACACTGCCATTTCTGAATCTCCTGATCTTCAAGCACTCCCTTTACTAGTTTTGCTACATTTCCTACTTCCAGCCTTATCCCCTTCCCTTCATTCCAAACACCTGATAACCCACAACTATTTAAGATTGATTTCACCTGGGAAGCCCATGAAAATTTCCTTCTATCCTGCAACACCTCCAGATAAGCTGCATTTACTAACCTATTATTCTGTAAACCAATCACCTTTTCCCAGTATCCTATCATTCTAACCAATCTTTTTATTCTCAATGAAAACAATCCTAGATCACCCTTTAATACCAGATTATTAAATTTCCCGCTTAGCCCTAAAAGTCTCCTGAAATGTCCTAAATAAATTCTCTCTATTTTTTCCCCTTTTTCAAAACCCCAAACTTCCCCACCGTAACTCAATGCTGGGCCTACCTTCGTCTCAAAAATTCTCTTCTGTAGCTTAATATCTGCCGGTCCTAGATGCCTAAGGGGACTCTTCAATAATGCCCATGAAGCCTTCTGACCCTTCCAACTCGCTATTTGCACCTGATCACTCCATTTCCCTGAACTTGTGAACTTACATCCCAAATAAATATAATCCTTAACTTCATTCATCTCTTTCCCTTTAAAATAAAACTTATTCTTTTCCCTTTCATCATTTCCAAAAACTAATATAACTGATTTTTCCATATTTAAAACTAATTTTTTACTCTCCAGATAACTATCCAAAATCTCTAACATCTTTTGCAAATCCGGAGCCGATTTCGCAAGCAATACTATGTCATCTGCAAATAATAAACAAAACAGCTCCAGCGACATTAATTTTAACAAAGGGACATTTCTATTTCTAAAATACTGCTCAATATCATTAATAAAAAGAGAAAACAAACGCGGTGATAGAGTGCATCCCTGTTTGAGGCCTACATTACTTAAAACTGGCCTAGAATAAGAAATACCTACCTTCACTACTACTTTAACCACCTCATACATTTTCATTATAACTTCTACTAACCTAATTGGCAATCCTAATTTCACCAACACCACTTTCAACAAACTCCTTGAAACTTCGTCAAATGCTCCCCTAATGTCCAAAAACGCCGTATATAGCCTATTTTTCCTATGCCTCGTATATTTACTAGCTAAAGCCTGTAAACAAAATATTTGATCAATTGTACTATAGTTTTCCCTAAACCCTGCCTGACATTCAATTAATATACCTTTATAATGCAACCATTTATCCATCCTATTAGAAAGGACTCTACAAAATAGCTTACTGATAGAACTTCCTAAACTTATCCCCCTATAGTTCTTGTGTAGGTTTCTTTCTCCTTTCTTAAATAATGGGATCATAATCGATATCTGCCAATTTCTTGGCCATAGAGGTGTACTTAGAATTGCCGAGAATATCAATGCAAGCACTGGCAGTATCCATGCTCTTGACCATTTCAGCAGCTTAGTTGGTACTCCGTCGATGCCCGGAGCTGAATTCCCTCTCATGCTTTTCAAGGCGTGCCATATTTCCTCCTGTCCAACCAGTTCCAGTAGTTTAGCATCCTCTGAATCCAACTCAAAATCGGCTGTTTCTTCTAAACTATTCATCTCCTCATCATCTCTCTCTTCGTCCTCTTCGGTGTATATCTCTTTATATTTTTGTTCTAAGTATTCTGGCCAGGTATCGGCGTGAGGGACTGAATCAGTCAACTTTCTATTTTCTGTTGATTTCCTAATTAACTTCCAGAACTCCGTTGTATCATTCACGCTAAATTTCTCCCGTATGTTTTTGCTCTCTTCCTCTTCAGAACGTCTCTTCTTCAACTTAAGTAGCCTTTTATATCCCCTTCGCTTGTCCCTAAAAACCTGCAAATTATTTTCCAGATCAACTGTACTACTAGCCTTAAGCAATCTAAAAGCTACTAAAACCTCCTTCTTCTTTTCCTCACAATCCTTATCAAAAAAACTCATCAAACCAGTACTTCTACCATTTTTTCTCCTGCATGCCACCTTAGTTCCAATCTTATACAAAACCCCCGACAAAAAATCAACAGAACCTGCTATATCCCCTTCCCTTGCCATATCCTCACTCTTCTGAATAAATGAATCCAGCCCTCTATCTTCAACTAGTACCTTTTTCAACTTCTCCTCACTATCATTATCAAACCTTAAACCTTCCCTCCAATCAAGCTCATTACCCATCTTTCCCTTAGCCCCAAACTTCTTTTTCCGGCTCTCAGCCCATCCTCCCCCTCCTAATTCAACCCTAATAGGCACGTGATCCGACCCAGCAAGCGCCATCACCTCAAAATCCACACAACAAGAAAGAAGCCCCAGACTAACAACCCCATAATCTATAACACTTGGAGATCTACCCGAAAAACATGTAAAATCCCCCACTCCTTTATCCTTCCCTGTCCTCCCATTCAAAATAACCAAATTCTGCTTACCACAAAAATCCAATAATTTTTTCCCCCAATTATTCTTTCTCCGATGACCGTCCTTACTCGTCCTCCTCCTAACCGACGGCTCAATCATATCAACTCCCTTAGTTTTTCCTAGTTCGAGACCAACCTCCTCCTCACGGGCTCCTTCATCCTCCCCTGTATATCCGTTAAAATCCCCTAGAAAAACAAAATAATCGGACGGAAACTGTTCTGAAAAACGATCCATATCATTTTCTAATATCTCCCAGGTATCCTCATCACTAAAAGTGCTAGTTTCCGGCGGTAAATACACTGAACAAAAGATAAACGAGTTACTACCTAAAGGTACTCGCACCCATACTAGATTACATGAAACACTTTTCAATCGAGATAAATTTCGCCATCTATTCGTTATCAATAATGCCACTCCTCCATAAGTTCTACCATTCTGCGATCGCTTTCTTTGTGATCCAAAATAGGAAAAACCTTCTATTCTCTCCTCTTTTTCCAGCCACGTTTCTACTAATGATACAACTGAAAAATCACAACATTTAAGAAGACACTCTAATTTAAGATACGAAAAGCCCTGAACATTCCAATGCGCTAAATGACACTCGTAAATTGCGCCATGGCCCTGCTTATCCTATCCACTATTTGAGCCAATGGGTTGAGACGAGTTAAATAGCCGCCTAGGCTCCATTTTATTAGGGTCGTCAGCTCTAACCGACTTGCTCTTCTGTCATAGGTGGTCATATGGAACCATCGGTCCTTAAATATCAAAATAAGTCTCATTCTAACAAAAAAACTGCTAGTGTATTTTTTTTAGTAACATCTTAGCAAAGTTCTGCTTTCGGCCAACCTGTAACTCGGCCAACTGTAAAATGTTAGTGCTGGCTAAAATAGGGTCGAAAATGCAATTGGGCACAAATTACAAAACAGCCTAGGATTGTTCTGGGTACCCGGCTGACTGACCGTATTTCAAACAATATGCTGTACGAAAAATGTGGTTCATTACCGCTGTCTAGGGCTATAATAAAAGAAAAGTTGAGATGGCTAGGGCACGTTGTGTGGATGAAGGATGACAGATTGCCGAAGATTGTTCTTTTTGGCCAACCGTGTAGGGTGGGTCCTCATCTAGGGTGGGGGGACGTGATAAAGAAAGATTTAAAGGAAATGGGAACTTCGTGGGAGGGTGTGAAAAGGGAGGCTTTGAATAATTTGGGACGGAGAAGGAGCGTGCGTAGCTGTGTTGGCCTCAGGCGGCTTGGTGCTGCGGTGAGTTGTTAGTAGTAGTAGTAGTATCGATTTTAAACTGTCGAAAAGATGTTTCAAAGACCGTATTGCAAAGTTGTGACCAAGTGGTAAGGTGGTGGCCAAGTGGTGGCAAAGCCTTGGTAGCACAACAGCAGTACAAATGGTGATACAATGAATAAAAATGAACGGTTTCGAGCTATAATTTGGCTAAGTTGATTCATTTGACGTTATTGCAATTTGTGTAGCCAACAGTATTGCTTAATTGTAAGTTAACAATTGAGTAGGTTCAGAGGAACTCCTCCTAAATTTGGAGAAATACATCAGGAATAAACGCCTAACATGAAGACTGAAGGGTGGCAGTCCCTTTCCACCTGCAGAATTTGTTTGAACCTAAAATGTATACCCACGAAGGCTTGGCGATATGGGGCCACCCAAGGACAAGATTTGTCTGAATAAAAGACCACGAATTGTGGTGTAGGAAGTCCTTTTTGGCATTTCAACCAGGGCTTCCACTTTCGAATCTTAAAATTCGGGGAGTTTTCGGGGAAAAGACAAAATGGAATTTCGTTGCAAAAATTTGAATCCAAAATTGGTTTTAGCTTCGTTTTCAGGCTCAAGTAGGGCTTGGATCCGTGTAGTAAATCAAGCCTTTTACAAAGTAGGTTTTAGAGCCAGAGCACAGGATTGGAAATAATAGCTGAAAACACTTATTGCTGATATTGCGGCGAAAACTTCAAAATTGTCTAAGAAAAAATAGTGACCACATGTGAACTGTAAATACCAGTAGCAGTTTTTCATTATTTCATTAATCTCAGTAATGCGGTTTCTATATAGGTAAGTTAAACAAACAAAATTCAACCTATAAGTATGGAGCAACATTAAAACTTAAAACAAACAAGAACTAAATGAAATTGGTTTTTTATACTGATTCTAATGTTTTAGGTGTTTACCCCACCCCTCCGGAAAATCCCCCCGCGGAAAAAAATCGGGGTACTTGTTAAGAATCCAGCAAACACGCGAAGAACCATATCTAGAATCTAATGAAATCTTAATGAAAAACAGGTTTCCGCTGCCTTTTGAGGTATTGCTCACTCCGTGAAAAATGTTTAAACTATAGTTTTTGGGGTTGAAGGGGCAAAAAAAGGTACCTAGTTTAGGTTAGGTTACGTATTTAATATATGCTATGCTTTACCCCCCCCCCCCACCCCACCCTCACCCCACAATGTGAAAATATATAGCCCAAATTTGTTTCTAAACTAATATATTTTTATCATACTTTGTTTTATTTCATTAGCATTAATGAAACTTCACTTATCGCATGTTTACTGGATTCTTAACAAGTACCAATACCGAAAAATACCCCTTCCCCTCACAAAAATACCCCCCGCAGAAAATATTCTCCCGCTGAAAATATCCCCGTGGAAAATACAATCGGAAAATACCCCCTCCCCCCTGCGGAAAATACATTTATTTTATTGTTTGTTTCTGATATGCTTTCCTTTCCATTTGTTACCTTAAAATCACTATTTAGTCACCGATTAAGTTCCACCCCTCCCACCAACCCTGCGGCCACCCATGTTCCAAATATAGTGCTTATTGCAGTCTCAATTTTTATCAGCCCATCTAATGCCTGGACATGATAGCTATAGGCTACAAATCATATAAAAGTTACTTATTATTTTTCTTCACACTAACATTATTTGGCATTATTAACCAGCAATTCGTGATAATAAGTCCAACAATAATATAAAACTTGACAAGAAAACAATATGAGTCTAATAACCAAATTTTTACTTTAAGCTGTAATGGAAATTTTCTAATGAATAATATTTTTGGGGTCACTTCTGCTTAAATCCCCTATTTCCCGACCTTGTACATAGTCTGTAGCTAAATCTTACCTCATTAGAAGGGGGAGGAGCTGGTGCTTTTTTTATGGTAAGAATATGGTATTTAGGGATATTTCTCAAGAAGAAATAATTGTACCACAATTTCTTCAAATTAATTTGTTTTTATCTCAGAATTAGCCTTCATACAGGGTTACTAATTGTTCAAGCATTAGAGGGTGTAAAGGTAGGCCTAAATATTTAAAAAAGTTTACTTGGCTATCCCGAATTTAAGCAGAACATATTTTCCGTAATTTTTTCTTTGCCTAACTAACAGCTTTGTAAGACCGTAAAAAGATCCTAAAACTGCAGTTTAAAATACTCCACCCACTGAAAATATTACACAGGCGAAGGGACCAGAATAATAATTGTGATGGGAGTGCTGGGTGAATTGACGATAAAGGGTGGTGTGACAAATACAATTCTCAGATAAAAAAAGAAAAGAACTTATAATTTACACACCGAATGAAAGAAAAATTTTAATGGTAAGAATTCCTAGCAAAAAGATCAATTCCTTCAGTGTATTATGCGTTCAATCATTAAGTATTAAACATTAGTGCAGTAAGTCCAAAACCAAAAATAGCAAAAGAAAACAAAATTTAAACTTATGATTCGGCTTTCAAAACATTTCTCCCTCTTTAGAAGTTCAGTTTCAAAACCCAAAATCCAGCTGAGTGTTCCGTTAAACAACTTCAAGTATAATTCTTGGCTAATTTTGTCAAGAGTGTCTTGACCACGAATGACATAAATGTAAGAATCTTATAGCATTTGGAATACTGCATTCAAAATGGTTTTATCTAAATCCAGGGAAACGACACTTTTGTGAAAATATGAAGAACCGTCTATACTTAAATTATACGGCCTGGTTTTTATGCAAAGTACCACAGGAGACGAAAATTAACGAACAAAAGTGTAGTGAAAAATTATGGTATGTAAAGTAATGTTTGCTAGAGATAGTCACTAGGGGTGACACCGTGATTGAATGATTTTCGGGGAAATTTCGGGGATTCGGGGAATCAAATTTTTTTTCGGGGAGACACATAGATTTTCGGGGAAATCCCCGAAAATTCGGTGATAGTGGAAGCACTGATTTCAACCCCCTCCCCCCCCTCGACCCCTTGACTAATATACAAGAAGTTCTACTTGTCAAGGTATTTATGATCGTCAAAGTATTAGTGTGCAAACCTAAGTATGAAAAGCGTAAGATGGTGGAATCAACAGCTCCCCTCACAACCAAGAAAAAAACTGAATAAAAAGTAAAACAGACGGTTAGAAATATTGGAAAAAAAAAATTCAAATGACAGTAACGGCTTACGTTGAAACCTGAAACAAACAGAACTTATCTAATGTTTGAAGGGAAATTACACCATCAGTGCCCATCTCTTTACCAGAAAGTTTCGAACTATCGTTTATATATAAAAAAATAATTCAGTTTAAATATTTGAGTGCTCGGGAGTTGACAGCCGCCCTAAAATATTAAATAACTTATGTGAGTCTTAGGTGTTGACACCGCTGCTTAACGTCACTTCGCCCCTGATCAAGAACAAGTGGCCTATTTGACAACACAATAAAGGGGATTAAAGCAATTGAAGAATTGAAAAGTCTTCCTCAAGGAAAGCGCAGATGCATGTCAACGGGTTATAACAGATTCTATTGAAAATCCTATACCATTTTAGTGGATAAAAACATCAAGGAAAGATAGACATTCAAGGTGTAATAGACATTCAGGTTGAAGTTATGTAAGAAGGTTATCAAAGTAAAGCAAAAAGAATGCAAAAACCGGCTTTTGTTTAAGAGAAAAGTAAATCAAGCACGAAACGTGAAGGCGCGTCGGGGTGCCGTTCATGTGAATTGCCAATCCCGGCTGCAAAATAAGTACAATTTTGCTACAAAATACCAAAAATACTTCCGCAAAAGAGTGGTGGAGAGTTTTTTTTTTAAAGTTTTTTTAACTGAAAGTAAGGAGCGATATTGAAACTTAAAGCGAACAGAAATTATTCCGTATATAAAAGGGGCTGTCCCCTCCTGAACGCCTCGTTCTTCACGCTAAAGCTTTTTATTGTTTTAAAAAATAAAGTTGTGAGACAGAGTCAAACTTTAGCATAAAGAGCGAGACGTTGAGCAGGGGACAGCCCCTTTCATCTACAGAATGATTTCTGTTCGTTTTAAGTTTTAATGTCGCTCCTTACTTTCAGTTAAAAAAACGTGTTTTTTTATTTAATTTCTGAACATTTTTCAATTAATGCAGCTTTGATTTTGGCTCGCCGTGCATGAACAATTATTACGAAATTTTATATTAATTTTACTTTTTTTTGCTTAATGGCTTTCTCGAAATTTTGTTCTGACGTAACTTACTAATTAACTTACGTAACGAACTTCTATGTTCGTATATTTTTATTACGTATATTTGGAGTTCGTTCTCTAGTAAATACCTCGCTCTTTACGCTAAAGTTCAAATTTTGTTCCAATTCTATAAGAATGACACGTTAATAACAAAGGCTGTTAATTAGAATAAATAGCTCTGATAAAAGTACAAAAAAAACTTTAGCGTAAACAACGAGGTAATGACTAGGGGACTAACCCAATCATATACGCAATAATTTCTATTCGTTTTAGGTTTTGATGTTGCTCCTTACTTTCAGTTGAAAGAATTGTTGTTTTTTTATTTAATTTCTGATAAATTTTTTAAATAATGCTGGGAAATCCGGCCCCCTTTCATAGCAATTTCCCTTCCTCCATGAAAAATTCCTCCATGTAACGATCCTCCAACGTAACCCCTGAACCATCGCCTCTCCCCGCCGACTACCAGAAATAATCCCCCCTGAAAACGTCTGTATACTTCCCATTAACCAATACTATACGTAAACAATGGGCAAAGTTCATAACTTGTAGACCTTCCCCGGGGTCTGTGGGGGATTAAGTCATCCTCAAATGCATATTTGTTTTATTTTTTGACCATTCTGAACAAGATGGCTATCTCAACATTTTGATCGGGTGACTTTGGGAAAAAAGAGCGTGGGAGGGGGCCTAGTTGTCCTCCATTTTTTGGTAATTTAAAAAGGGCACTAGAATTTTTAATTTCCGTTCGAATGAGCCCTCCCGGATATTATACGACTAATGGGTCGATACGATCACCCCTGGGAAAAAAAACAAACAAAAAAAGAAATACACACGCATCCGTGATCCGTCTTCTGGCAAAAAACACAAAATTTCACATTTTTTCAGATAAAAGCTTGAAACCTCTATAGTAGGGTTTTCTGATACGCTGATTCTGATGGTGTGATTTTCATTAAAGTTCTATGACTTTTGGGGGGTGTTTTCCCCTTTTCTCAAAAAGAAGGCAAATTTTCTCAGGCGTCTAACTTTTGATGTGTAAGACTAAAATTGATGAAACTTATATATTTGAAATCAGCATAAAAATTTAATTCTTTTAATGTATCTATTGGTATCAAAATTCCGTTTTTAGAGTTTCGGTTACTATTAAGCCGGGTCACTCCTTACTTACAGTTCGTTACCACGAACTGTTTGATAATTCTACCTTCAAAAGCGACATTCATTCCCTCCCTTCACGATTGAATATTCTCAGGTAAAGACTGTAGCTCTTTTTAAGGCCTTCTTTACTTTTTAGGTTTTGATGATGATGGAAAGGGTGTCTGACTTCTCTTATACTTATGCTCCAGAATTCCAGTGAGCTCTACAGTGGTGCCTTAATATGAGGAAATCATCCAGCTCAGACAACATACCGTCTTCAAGCACTGCTGTGCCAAACTAGCTGGACACCTGTCATCACTCTCTCGGCTTCACTTTCTCTCCGTATCCTTTCCGTGGTTATACAAGCCCACCAACGTTATCCCTCTTTAATTGGTGAGGTTTATGAGTGGAGTTCCTATAGAACCCTTTACACTTGGAAGTCAAATAACGTTATCAGTAATAAGCAGCGTGGATTCCACTGGAGACGCTTGACTCTTGAATACTTTAATATCCAGCATCAAGTGCGGTTTTAACTTCTGCCCAGGAATGAACCCAAGCCCTAGGAGACTATGTTCTGATATCGCAAAGGTTTTCGATAGAGTGTTGCACAAAGGCCAATTGAATGAACTACAAACGCATGGAATTTTGAAAAAAAAAAAACACGTATAATTCGTTCCAGTTCCGTCATGGATTCGTTCCAGTTCCGTCAATAAAACAGAGGACTGATAACTCTCAATTAGTTTTTGCGTACCTGCAGGAGTGACAATTGACTAAAATCGCTCGTTGATCGAAACTATCTTTCCACATCGGAAACGATTTAATGATAGATTCGTGGCTACGTGGCTACAGATGGCTAGAGTAATTAAAATATGCTGTGTATAGTGCTAGAGGATCTTTAGTTGCACAAAATTGATAGGTACAATCCATTGAAGGTCGAAATGGGCCTAGTTTAGCCATGTAGATGTGTTCCTGACTACACTAAAACGGTTGCGAAAAACCATGGCGCAGTTTTCACTGCACTGCTAATAAAAGACACCCTTTGGTAGTTGTTGCATTACGTTGTGTCACATTTATCGTACAGAAAAATGAGGTTAAATATTTCCTTGCCATCCGAGACGATCTTCTGCTCCAATATTATTTCACCACCTTTTGAACCACTTTGATTTTCAGACCTGCCATACAGCCACAAACGCAGATGTATTGCGAGTTTCACAACTGTTCATCGTACTTTCTGTTCTTAATATTTTTAGTACTTTCAAGATTGCATTTTTGTCAAGAGCTCCATAACTGATACCTTTATAAAAATTTCTGGGGGGTAATGGAAGAATTCGAGGGGTTTAAGGGGTTTTCATGGAGTGAAGGAACTAAATTATTTTAGGACTATGAGGTAGCGATTCTGTTTGGCATCTAGGAATTTCACAAATTGGTGTTTTCTAATTTACTATTCATTCGTTTCAGCTATGTTCAACTGAAACTGTTCAACCCAATTCCATTCAGCTGAAACCTATTTAACTCAACCCCTATGCAATTTGGTCACCATCGAAGCTAACCCCGCTTAACTCAGCCCCAATTCATTTTGAACCCATTTAATCCAATCCCATTCGACTTAATCCCAATTCAATTTAACACCATTTAGCTCAATCTCTATGTAATTCAGTCCCCTTTAAATCCACCCCATATGACTCAACCCGTGAGTTAAACGTCCTGCAGCTCTATCCCCACAATTCAACTCTGACATTTCTGCTGTAACTCAACTCCCATTCAAATCAACCCTAATTATCCCCACAGTGTAACTGAACAACATATCTTTCGTTGAAAGTGACAGAAGTTTGACTGACTCGTATTTTATTGATTTATAGAATTTTAATGGTCTTTATTAATTAGTGGATGGGCGAACTAATTTTTAATTGTTTTTTATACATCAG
>JAQQPU010009415.1:0-16335 GCA_029168905.1 Artemia sp. Kazakhstan ARC1039
TCCATACATCAGCAACTTTATTGAAAGCAGTGGGAAAACCATTATTCAAAATCAACGAAGAGTACAGGATTTAACGACTAAGACATGTGGCTTTCATGCGCTACTCTTTTTCATGTTCAGATGTCGTGGCTACACCTACAAGCAGTTTATCAACATCTACGTTGACTTACCTCAATTGAACGACTTTCTAGTGGAGAATATACTTACAAGTGTATTTAATATTGATTTTAGTGCCCTAAGAATAAAATGTTCTAAAGATGTATGTGAAATTGTTTATTAATAAAAAAAAATTTATATACATGATAAAATGACTTTTCTACTCTTTAGATTTCATCCACTACTAGGTATTTGTCGACAACAACTAGTGCAGGTAGATTATCTGAATTCACAGTGTACTGATCCTGATGTAGTGCAATGTCAGGGTCACATTTTCTACAGTAGAGTGTGACTTCACTCTTGTCATATCTCTTTGTATAGTCAATGGTACTATTCGCATTTATTCTATAGAATTCACATGTTTCAATTTGCGTATTTGAAGCAATTTCACAAACAGTGTCCTCAAGTGTCGAATCACATTCCGTCACAGCCAAATAAAAATCAGTGGGTTTATAATCATAACACCCAGTGTCTTCACAACAATGAAGTAGAAACCATATTCTCTTGTTGTTCCAACAGTTGAATCGTTGACCTGGTTCCTCCTCCCAGAACAATCTAAAACCACGACGATACCAATCTCGTAGCAATAAACTAAAATCACGGTTAGGATTCTTTCCAATCATACCGGGATATGTACTCTCCCACTGTTTACATTTATCATAATGACAATTGGAGCATAGATGGCCTCTAGGATGAGAGTCACACACCTCTTCAAGACAGGAATTACAACCTTTAATTTGTACAGCATATCCTCTATGCAATTTACACGGGTTGCATAATCTACACTTTTCATCATACTCCTCAATCATTGTGCAATTCTCACATGATGACCAGCTGCCCTGTGTGTACATACATAACGGACATATTTGGAACATTTTGTCATGTGTTGACGCTCTCACTGCCACAATGAAACTGAGTTAGCAACATCAAAAAATTGTCTGAGATAGAGAGAGAGAGAGGAGTAAATCATCCTTGAGCACCATCTTTCTTATGAAAAAAAGTCCTAAATTTCTAAACTAATGTTTTAAAGCATATCCACAATATCATTTTGCTGTGTCGTGATCAATATATCAATAAATTGTGTAAATGCATTTGGACCACGATGTAGAAGCTTCATACAATAGTCTAATGATGGAGAATCAGTTTTCATTATATCGACAAGCATTCCCCGAGAAAATATCTTCCTTTGAATAGACAACTCTAGAAAATCATCATCTAGAATCAAATGTTTTTCCATAAGAACTAGATTCCTCATGATTCGATCTTTCTCGAATCTATCCATTTTTTAGAGTCCTAACTCTCTCACAACCAACTTCAGACTAATCAGAATCTCTTTTTTCGTACTTTTTTATACGCTAGTCTACTATAGAAAAAAAAATACCATTGATTTAGAAACAGTTTTATTGAACATAATTACAATAATAATATTCACTGATGCATTTTTTTCTCATCAATATATTTCGATAGGACATCTATTGCTGACCGAAGTTTATTTATATGGAGAATATTCTCTTTTCCAGCAAAACATAGTTGCTCCTCCTGCTTAATTTTGCCTAATGATATCACATATCTCGCATACATAGTGTCCCATTCAAGACATAGTCTACAACCAGCAGTTATTTCCACAGCCACATTGGGTACTCGTATATCGTTGCTGCTGCTGCTGTCGGTTCCATCATTAATCTCCAATAGTGTAAATGCACCACTCATTTTTTTTTCTCCACTAATATCCTCTCAAATAAAAAACTATTCTCTTTGAATTCAATTCTCTTACTAATATGAACTGTAAAGAAAACTATTCCTTTTATTCAAATCCTAATCATCAATCAAGTTATACTCGTTCCTCTTTGAAAGAGTGTAATGCTCCTGTAGAATAGAATTACCTACCAGAAAAACCGGAAGGAACATAAAGTGGCAGAAGTATAAGGTAACATACTACTAATGACGAGGATAAAAAACATCTGAATCTTGGAAATTCTCAAACAAAAGTTTATTAAACTTGTCAACCAAACGAACCTTGGACAAATGAAAATCATGGCGAAAAGATCTAATGGCCATTTCCTTAATTCGTATAAAAATGTCAGATGGAAGGTTATTTCTTAAAAAGTTTTCAACAGAATTTAAGTCCTTAGACAGTTGAAAACGTCTCTGTTTTTGTTCATAAATTACGTGATTTAAAGCTATTAGGCTTAATTTATTTTTTAATTTTGTTTCATTTTCAGTTCCAAAATGGGTACATATTTTAAAAGATTTCGGAATCACTGATTCCTTCTTGCAATTTTTTAAGAAAATTTGTTGATTTAATAGATTTGCATATTTTTTAACTAAAGACAAATAATAATTGACAGAAGCGGCTAATTGTTGCCCGTACAATTGACGAATGAAAGATCTTAAGCCGAACTGGCCAGCCATGACAAAAAAACCAACAAAGAGAAAAATCTCTAAAAAAAAAACAAACAAACGAGACTGTGGCCAGTGGAGAGAAAAGAAAACAACAGAAACAAAGCAACGCGGATATTTCGCCTGTATACAAACAAGGCGTCTTCAGCACGAAAGAAGAACAAGATAAAAAAAAACAAGATAAAACTAAAAACCAATAAAACCACCACCAAAAAAAAAAACAAAAATGTACAATCGGCGCAAACTGATCCACGTAGGGAAAAGATGCTAATATAGAGTTACTTCAGTGAGGACACCAGAGTAACTGAGGAAAAATAAAAAAATTTTAAATTACATTAATTATTCAGTTGCGAAATAATCCTTTTGTTAGCTATTACTGAAGCAAATCGTTTTGGTCTAGCAGGTAAAATAGTCCCCTGGTGATTATTTAAAATCTTTACTCCCTTATTAACTGTTGATTCACTCTTTAGAAGGTTATCATAAATTGGGTCAATATTTAAATTACCCGTATCCCTGTTTATGGAAAGGTTAGCAAACATATGTTTTTTAATTTCTATGGCTTCCCTGGCCCATTGGGTGTACCCCTTATCATTAGAAATAGCCAAGGCTTCATCAAATTTTACAAAATGATCTGGTTGAAGCCAAATATGCTCTGCTAAAGCTGAAACGAAAGTTTCTGGAGGCTTGCTTAATTGTAGGGTTTTTTCTATTGAATTTCGGTGTTCAATAAACCTATCAACAAATTGTTGGTGAGTCCTACCAATATAGAACTTCCCACAAGAACATGGAATTTTATACACCCCACTTACTAAATTTCCCCGAGTTAAATCCTTACCAGAACTAAAAAAACTACCCATTGGCCTCAGCGATTGGAAACATGTATCAATACCAAATTTACGTAAAACCCGTGAAAGTTTCTCCCCCAAACCAGGTACATATGGTAATGAAATGAAGCTTTTTGATACAACTAAATCTAAAGACTGAGAAACCTCAATAACCCTACTATTATGTTTAACCCGTCTATTTTCAATTATTTTATCAATGAACTTAATTGGATAACTATTACAAAACAAAATATCCCTCAAGTATAACAATTCCGAATCCAGAAATTCCTGGGAACAAATTCTAAAAGCTCTATCCACTAGTGAAATTACAACCCCCCTTTTCACCGACATAGGGTGGCAAGAATGAAAATTTAAATACCTATCATTGTGCGTTGGTTTTCTGTAAATCGAGAAAAGTAAATGGAGATCCCTTTTAATTAATAAAATATCCAGAAAAGGTAATTTATTATTATCCTCAAACTCAACTGTAAATTTAATATTATTATCAAAACTATTTAAATGCTTACAAAATAGGTCTAAGGAGTCCAATCCATGTTTCCAAACGCACACCACATCATCCATGAACCTACCCCAAAAGCAAGGGGAGGTTCTAAAACTGTTTATAGCGGAGGTTTCAATGGCATCTATGAATAGATTTGCCAATAAAGGAGAAAGAGAAGCCCCCATAGGTAACCCAAAAATTTGTCTATAAAACTCCCCTCGAAAACCAAAATAAAAAGAAAATTCATTTACCAGAATAATTAGTCTCATAATGACATCAATATCCAAACTGGCTAACGTCACATCCCGTATTAAATCAAAGTGTTTTTCTAATTTACTTTTTAAAATATCCTCGCACCTTTTTAAATCACAATTTGAATACATGGACACAACATCAAAACTGCAAAGAATTGAACTACCCTCCAGCGTGAAATTTCGCAATTTATTAGTAAGATCAGTCGAATTTTTTAAATATGATTTTTGTGTTCCCAAAAGTGGACGCAAAGCTACCGACAACCATTTTCCTAATTTTGAAACAGGTGACAGAAAAGTTGACACAATGGGGCGGAGGGGGGGATCCAGTCTTATGAATCTTAGGTAGACCATAGATCTTGGGTGCCGAAAAATATATAAATATAAATATATATAATGACATATATAAGTATATAGATAAATGACTGCACAAATATATAAATATACTGATAAATGAATGACATATACATGACTGCACAACTAACCTGAAAACCCCACTTACCCTATTTGCTGACAATTATAAACTTTTTTGGCACTGTTGAAACTGAAGAGGAAGTCTTTCACCTACAACAAGATTTAGATAGTCTGGAGACATGGTCCCTTTCTTGGGCCCTGCAATTAAATACTTCAAAATGCAAAGTTTTGCATCCTAGACATAACAACCCTCATTACACTGATTATATTAAAGGTGAACAACTAGAAGCAACAAGTAAAGAGAAGTGTATAGGAACTTTTTATTGATAATGAATCAAAATTTCATATCCACACATGCACACAAGTTGCTAAAGCTAACAAAACCTTGGGCTTATTAAGTCCATGTTCATTACAAAAAAACCATGTGTAGTAAAGAAACTATATAAAGCCCTTGTCTACCCTCACCTTGAGTTTGGAATGATAGTATCACTCCGACAATACAAAATGTGAGATAGGGTGATAGAGAATATACAGAGATAGGCAGCAAAACTTGTCCCTGCCCTGCATGAACAATGCCTACAAGCTTTGAAGTTCCACATCCTGGCATATCAACAAAAGAGGGGTGAAGAACTGTAAAACCAGAAGCAGCTGAACTCTGGGCTGGGGTAGTACAATAAGTATGTATCCCCTACCCTCCTGAGTTGCACTAGATGCTGCAACAAAATTCTCCATCCTCCCTTGTGTCAAAGAAGAGAGCAAAAAAAATTGTGATAGTTTTAGAGCAGTGCCACTGTGGAATGTGCTGACAGAAAAGATAGTCACTATAGACTCCTTCAAAGCTGCAGTCAACAAAGATTGGGCCAATGTTGACTGTCTGCTTAGGTTTAATATGACTCTTTAATTCTTTTTTTTTACTTTTTTTTTTAATTAATGCATGAATTGTTTCAGAAAGTCTTTTGGAAAAGGCTACAAAAAGACTAGACAACTTTCTAAGGTCAAAGGATAAAGTTAGGCGC
Organism: Artemia sp. Kazakhstan ARC1039; assembly: GCA_029168905.1. Lineage (NCBI taxonomy): Eukaryota > Metazoa > Arthropoda > Branchiopoda > Anostraca > Artemiidae > Artemia > Artemia sp. Kazakhstan ARC1039. The sequence goes on from JAQQPU010009415.1 coordinate 5,564, forward strand.
AGGTTGCAAAACCTATGTGAGATACTCTAAAGGCTCAACTTGAAAGGGACAAAGACTTGAAAGAAGGCATTGGGAAGGTCAAATCGACTGTTACAAAAAAGCAGGAGTCGACCTCAAATATATTAAAAAAGTTGCCAAGTGGAGAATTTTAATATTCGGCTTATTTACTGTGCCTTTTATTGTGACATTTTCTTTTTATTCATATTGTAGTAGTAAGCTAAAATATTGTAGTAAGCTAAGCAGGTGAATAATGTTTAGGCACCCTATTGTTTTTTTTTTTGTTTTTTTTTTGTAGTGGTTTTGTGTAAATGTAGTAGTGTTTTGCTTTATTGAAACTTTTTGTGATTGACTAACTGTATTGCTCATTTGACAATATCCTTGATGGCCATCAGTATATTGACCAAACAAGAGATACTGTGCTACATTCTAGTAGGTGTGAGAGATAGAAATGTTCATTGTTTTAATGATGGACAGTGTTGGGTAAGCTTTAGCATCCATCACTAGAGTGGTGGTTGTGTTCATTGGTCATTATTTTTAGTTAATTACATTGACCTTACCTGATCTAATCACATTTGTTAATGTCAACACTCTGGTCTGGATAAAAACTAAGCAAAATAGTTTTTGGGTTTTTAAGTGACCATTCTAAGCTTGCCAATGACACTGAATTTAAAGCTGAAGAAATTAAAGCAGCAGGTCGAAAGCTGAAGAACAACAAAGCGCCGGGAGTATGTGGCCTGACATCAGAACTCCTTAAAAATGGCGATCCATCCATGACCCTCTGGCTACAAGTGCTGTTTAATACTGTGTGACGCTCTGAAATAATACCATCAGACTGGAAGATTGGCTTACTTGTGCCAGTCTACAAGAGGAAAGGAAGTAAAGCAGAATGTAATACCTATCGTGAAATAACTCTGCTCTCGGTACCCGGCAAACTCTTCACCATGCTGCTCCTCAAGGTGGCAACAAAGTACCTCCATCCCCTTCGTCGTCACCAGCAAGCTGGATTCATGCTGGGTAGGTCCACTACTGAGCAAATCCATACAATTAGACAGCTGATAGACAAAACTCTAGAATATAAAAAGAAAGCATGCATTGCCTTCGTAGATTTTCGATCAACTTTCGACACTGTCGACAGACAGTCACTGTGGTTGATCCTTCAATCTGCTGGTGTACCTAAGAAAATTATCAATCTGTTCAAAGAACTGTACAATAAGACCGAAAGTGCTGTCACAGTAAATGGCCTCTTATCACATTTTCAAATTAGAAATAGTGTTCAAGGCTGCGCTGCTGCTCCCGAACTCTTCAACTGTGTCATGGACCATGTTCTCAACAAAACACTTCTGGCGCATCCGTTTGGCATCGATTTTGCTGGAAGAGTTCTGGCGGATGTCGACTTCGCTGACGATGTTGCATTGGTATGCGAAAATCTCACTGACATCAAAACTGCCCTGGAAACGCTAGAATCTGTCACAGGAAAACTTGGTTTAAATGTAAACTTGACCAAGACCAAAATATCACCTGTGGACAAGACACCATGCGGCCCCCTGACAACTATAGAAGTATGTGGCCAAGATGTTGAGATATTCAAGCAGTTCACTTACCCGGGTTCAATTGTTTGCTCAAACGGAAATCTAGATGCAGAGATATCAGCAAGGGTGGCTAAGGTGAACGCCGTTTTCGGCCGCTTACTGAGAACAATATTCCACAAACCCCAGATCAGCCGTCTCACGAAAGCTCGTATCTAATATGCCTCGGTAGCAAGTGTCGTCTTGTACTCGTCATAGACATGGCCTTTGACGCAGTCGCAGATCATGAAGGTAGATGTTGTCCAGACAAAACCTCTCCGCACAATTGAAAACGTTAGGTGGCTCGACAGGGTACGGAACATGGATATTCTCCGGTCCTTTAAATTACCACCCCTGTCCGAACAGCTTGAGTCCCGCTGCGTTGGTACGGTCATTTACTTCGCCAACCCATTGAAACACCTGCCCGAGTTATATTTGACTTCGATCCTACTGCAAACGGCTGGAAACGCCCCAGAGGTAGACCACGTATGAGATAGGCGGATATCATCCACGATCGACTCACAGCGTGGGGCATTGACCCCAGTGAAGCTCCTACCCTGGCCCAAAACAGGCCACTCTGGAGACGACTAACGGCGCAGACGTCTGGCTCCCTCTACGCTGGCGACGCTGCCGAGCAAGAGCTTTAAATCAAAGTCAAGTAAGTAATTTCTAAGCCGTCACTAAGTACATTTTTAGACCAAATTAGAGCAGAAATGCTGTAAAAAAAAGCATTCACAATTTGTTTTCTTTAAAACTATTTTTTTGTCAAGGAAAAAAAAAACATAATTGATGGAAAACCACTGCATTCATGCTGAATAAAGATTTTAATAATTCTTGAAAAATAAAAGTGTATAATATTGCTTGAATCTTTGGCTTGTTTATACGGCATGTTCACTTCAGATTTTTTCTTATCAGTTTATTGTTTTTAGGATATGTCTCCACTTGGTTCAAAGTGAAAAATGGAACGCCACGACAGGGAGGTCTTTCTAATCTTACTCGAGGGAGTGTGAAGATTTTGGACACAATATACAACAATCCAGAACATTCTCTTGAAGGCCTATTAGAATACTCCCACGTGTGGTATGAATTGTTTTGTCATATTTACTGGGCATAGGTGTAGCTTCGCCCTGTATATCAAATTAAGAGTTGAACTGTCTGGTTTAGCTGTAAAACCTCTGTTTGGCTTGCTGCGAAAAAAGTACTCTAAGAAATTGGACTTTGGACTACTCTAAAGAAAAAAAAGTTGCTTGGAGAAGTTAACATTTGCACTTATACCAAATATGAAAATGGGGAGAATAAAAGGATATTTTCAATCTATTTTATATTAGATGGATAGTGTACTTGCAATAAGAAAAATATAAGCTCGAAGTTGGGTAATGTAAATTTTTGTGACACAGAATTTAGTTGCCTTTCAAATCTTACCCCAGCAGTATTTTCCTTTTTCTTAAAGTCTTGTTGGTGTCTTCAAAAAAAAACTTATATTTGGTGAATAAATATCTATTAATAAGTAATAAAATATTTATTTACAAGTTATATTTGGAATCAATTTATGTGGTGTCAATTTGTGAAAATGTTGGAGTGGATTTTGTTTTTCAATATCTAGAGGGGATGGGAATTTTGTTTTAGTTTTATATATGCTACTAATAAAAATTCAAAAAAGGCATTTTCAATTAAAATACCAAAAAAAGAGGTAGTTTTGAGATCTAAAGGGAGGGGTGATGAAAATCTAGGACTGGGTAAATGTCCCACCGCCTGGCCCCTATACATCCTCCTCCAATTAGCACCACTGATTGGAATGGTGTAAATATTTTCCAAATTTGCTTGTAAAATATACTTTTCTCACCCTTACCAAAGACAGACTTCTATTTCTTGATTTGTTGCAAACACATCATTGCTAGAAATCAGGGGTGCAATTTGCTTTGGTACATTTGTCTCAGAAGCTTTGCAGCCCAAACGTGAGCCTTGTTTTTTGGTTTCTTGGAGGGGGAAGCCCTTTGATATTCTTCTTTAAAGTTTGTGTTGCTATCACCCATTTAAATTGCAGTAAAACTGCAGAACAAGAGCTTTATTCCATTTGGAAGCTGTTGCATAAATAAAATTTTCAAGAATGAATGCAATGGTGTGATAACCTATATTCCTTCTATACTCCAGTTTTCTAAAAGATTAAGGCAAAGAGCAAAGACCTCTACTCTTCCTTTCACCTTCGAACCATTTGCATCAATAATTATTCTATATGTAAATATACGAACAAATGAAGGTTCAAGTGGGGATAAATCCATATATTTAGACAGTGAAAATAGGTACAAAAGTATAAATATTTCGATAACATATACAGCGATCGTTATCACTAGAAATACAGTAGAGTATTTCTACTGATGTCGATCGCTGTATATGTGATCAAACATCCCGTTCACTGTCTAAATAAATGGATTTATCCCCATTTGAACTTTTATCTGTTCGTCATAGAAAGGTAGCGTGGTCTGAGAAAAGGATACCTAATTTAAGGTGTTACGTCGAAAATATGTAAATATTGTAATAAGTAGATTGAAAAAAACTAAACTATTCTATTCTCTCCACTTCTCCACGCCTGTTGAAAAATTGCATTGTCAGGTTAAACTTCAAAAAGCCTAAGTTCGGTGTGTGCTCTTTAGCTTAAGGAATTAAGGGAAAGGACCTTTATAAAACTATAATTCTGTGCGATTTCAATAACTTGCAAAATGTCTTGAATAGGATGATTGAAGCTTTCGCAAATTAATTTATAACCCAAATTAGGGCATGAGAAGGTGCTTTGAAACCCATCTTTCTTTCCTACTTTTAAAGATTATGTGGAAAAGATTGTAGGCCTACACCTTCTTTAACTTTGAGAAAATAGGTTGGACATAAGAGTATTCATGTCTTGTACTTGAAGAGGGAAGGGGCATGGGTCCTTTTGTTATAGCTATCCTTTCTTTGGTGAGAGGATAAAAAAAATAAAAATAAAAGTTTAAACCGAAAAAAAAGATGAAAAAAGCCAGCTTCTTAACGGGCCAATTGGATCAGTAAGTGAAAGGTGTATCATTCAGTTTTGGACATAACAGGAAAAATTTTGTTGTTTTTAATTATTTCTCCCTTACCTGTCGCGCGTTGCTGCAATCTTAAAACGAAGGGGACTCGAGGAAAAATTTCTCCGCGAAAAATCTTCCCTGGTAAAAGACTCCCCCTCCCCTCCACCGACAATTCCCCCCTGCAAGACTTTTCGTGCATGTAAAACAACGATACTATTTTTAAAGTTGAAAACTTTGGTTGAACACCGAATTTACAAAACTATTGAATGCGAAATTCACAGAATTTGTTGAAAAATAAAATTTTATAATTTTGGAAGTGTATTGAATGACAGGATTCATAATTAACTAACCGGTTAACTGAATATCCATAAAATGTAAATATTATGACTGAAAGGGACTGTCAATTATTTGTGTTGAACGGTCTCTAATTTTTGTCAGCTCGAAAAGCATTAAGAGGATCATTGGGGGGGGGGGGGAATTTATGCCTAAAACGTCGGTAAGGTAAACCAACTTTTTTTTAAACTTCTTGGCCATCAGATGAACAGTGTAATAATGCATACAGGGCAAACAGGACACGTACACACAAGAAGATTTATCAGTATAGACTCTAAGAATAGAAACCCAGTAAATGGAGTAATTCCTTGTGTCTTCTTATACCATTATTAATTTTGATTACTGTCATTATTCTGGTGTCTGGTCCTAAAGATTCTTGAAAATTGATGGTCGAGGTCACTGAGGCGCCATAATAGATACAGACAAAGAATAGATACAGACAAAGAAATTTTGCCTTTAATTCGGAGTTTTTTTTTAATCTATCATAATTCTTCCCTAGAACTTATAAGCCACAGCCAGTAGTAGGTAAAATCTTTAAGTTACGACCGTGATTACAAAATAAAAAAAAAAATAAAAATTAGCGTGACTCCGGGCTAACGGGAAATCTGACCTTAATATTCTATAGAATCTGGCATCTATTCTTTTTTCCATTTTGTGAACGTATTTTGGAATATACGCCTTTTACATTGGAATTTTTGGCATGTAAATATAATTGGCGACACTGAAGTTGAGGTCTTTTAAAAGTTTAAAATTGAATTTGGTTGGATGTTTCTGAAAATTTTATTCAAGAAACAAAAAAAAAAAAAAAAACTATCTTCCAAAAATTGTTCAAGCTTCCACTTAATCAAGCTTCCACTTGGTAAGGAAACTGGTTTGAGCTTTTGAGCTAGAAAAAAAAATGTTGACGCTGTGTTTTATTGTGCTGTTCGCTTTCAGTTCCAGTCATAATTGGTGTCTGAGACATAATTGAATATCTGTTAGTTTTCAATGCCTTATCCCGAAGCGCATATTGTTTGTAATAAACTTAAATGAATGTTACGACTATAAGACATTTTTATTTTGTTTTTCAAGAGTTAAATCTTGTTGCTATTGTGGGGTCTTATCTTGATCTCTAATGGCTCCTAAAGCTACAGTAGTCCCTAAATAGTCCCTATTTCCTGAAAAATCCCTAAATTCCTTATTTTAACTGTGATAACTAGCTAAAACATCACCTTTTCTGTTCACAGTTTTTCGTTTTTCATGTTTAATTCTTGCCTGGCCTGACATCTTTTTTCATGTTTGAAGCAATTCGCTTAGCTGGCAGTTTCATTTTGCTCGAAAATTACAATTCAGTCACATGTATTCTGGTCAGAAAATTTCCTATGGTGTTATATGCTACCGGGTTTTGATTGAATGTGACGATTTGAAATTTTTTTCTTTTTTTTTTGTTCTGCTTTCCTTTGTTGTTTGCGTATTTGTGTCTCCACATTAATTTACAGGAAAAAGGTGCCCGGTAAAATACGAAACACCTGATTGCCGTTTTTAGAGTTGTGCTTTATAGAAATTAGATTATCTTTCCCCACCTTCCATGTCATCTTGAGATGGAAGATAGAAATGATTTTCTAGGTCTAGTCCATTAACTTTTATTCCCTGTTTTTTTTTCTGTTCATGTGTTTCACTATAGTAAGTAAGTAAGTAAATAAGTTTATTTGTAACCCGCGCAATATAAAATAAATGCGGAGTAAAAAAAGAAAAAACAAAATAATATTATCCACAAGGAAATAATAAGGAAAACACAACATAAATAACTTAACAATATCCATAGAAACACTAATCTAGAAAAAAAATAAGTGAGGGGGTCACTGGCACATATCTTCCTTGGAGTATTGATCCTCAGCTCCTTAGCGATGTTGTCAAGCAGCACTAGAGGGTCGATAAGTCCAAAATGAGAAATAATCTTGTGATTTCTTTACCACCTTGGCAAATATAGCAGGAATTTACAATATTAAAAATAGCCTCTCCTTAGCTGAAGACAGTCTTTTTTGCGCATTAGAGGCTGCAAACCGGAAAGAAAAAGAATTGCAGGGGAACAAAAACTATGGTAAAGTTTACATAAGCCTCGGTGGCTGTACTATCTCTATTAGGCGAGATTTTACCATATGAGAATCGAATGCACTGCAGAGCACTAGCAACCAGAGACGAGCATGTTGTCGAAAGTGTATCAGTAAAAGTAATCCCAAGCCATTTCAACTTTGAGACACACTTGAGTAGCATTGTACCGACATGTAAAGAAGGAGCAGGGTTAGAAGTATTAAAACACAGAAACTCGCATTTTGAAGCATTTAAAGAAAGCCCAATCATACTCAAAGTATTAATCAGAACATTTAGGTTCTTTGTGAGGCCTGACCTAGTATGACTAACTAGCAGAACATCATCAGCATAGGCAATGTGACTAACAGCAGTATTTTCTAAAAACACAGTAGGAGACAGCATTCGCAAACAGTCCGCAAGCACAGTTTTAAAGATATATGGAGACAGCACACCACCTTGCCTGACTCCCTTCTTTACTGAGATAGGCTCGGCTATATCAGACATCCATTTTAACCAAACCAACGAATTGGAATACCAATATTGAAGAACTTTTACTACGGAAGAATTAACTCCTGCTTTAACTAAGCAGTGAAGCGCTTGCGAATGCACAACGTTGTCAAAAGCGCCCGAGATATCAACCGAGCAAAAATAAATTGGCCTTTTTTGCATTTTTGCCGAGACTAGCAACTGACCAAGTATATGATGGGCTTGAGAACAACCAAAACCGGCTCTGAACCTAACTTGATAATCAGAAAAATCACATTTAGTCAAAACTTCAGGCAATACGACATACTCGAACAGCTTGCTCATGAAACAGGACACTGTAATTGGTCGATAACTGGAACACTGATCTGCGTCCTTTCCCTTTTTCAAAACTGATGTTACGATTCCCGAAAGAAAGCTATCTGGAACTAACGACTGGGCTAAACAAATCTGGAATAGGAGCTGAATGTGTGTTAACAATAATGGACACTTAATGGTGAAGTGATTGGAACACAGACCATCCATATCAGGAGCACTTGATTTCTTAACATTCTTAAAAGCCCGATAGATATCACCACTAGATATTGACAATATATGGACTTGCCGAATAACTCGAGGAACAGTATTATGCAATGAGGAAGAAAACATGGACTGGATAGAATGATTAAAGTGGAAAAGACACGAGTAAAATGAGCAACAAAATCACTGATTTTGATAATCGAAACGGTAGCAGGCACACACTTGATGCTATTAATTACATTGGACCAAGACTTCCGATCCGAGGGGCCATCCAAAACATTCAGGCGGGCTTGACGCAAAGAAGATCTAAACTGACGTTTCGAATTTTGCTTAATTTTAAATACTTCACCAGACTTGGGCCGATCACAAGCAATCCAAAGGCGAAGCCAAAACTTCGCGCGTTGTTTAGCTTTTTTCACTTCTGGGCACACATTCCATAACGGTTTTCTGGTGCCAAATCTAACACGTTCAACAGGAACTGAAACTGAAGCAGCTGACTTCAAACAATGCACGATCTGGTAATAGTAACAATTTAAATCAATCTTAGCTGTCGGTGACCGTACAGAGGTTTGTAAAAGGTGAAAAGGCACTTTCAGGCTTGATAATAACGAACAAAGAACATACAAATAAACTTTAGAATTTACTCGTTTCCAATTTGGCTTATCAAACCATTTATTATGGTAAGAAAAACGGTTGTAAGCCAGCAGAGCAGGTGACTCAATTTCACAAGTTAAAGGCAAATGACCATCCTCAATTTTATCATCCAAAACAATGACAGGAGGAACCACGAGAGATCCCCTTGAAACTATAATATGATCAAGGTTTGATCTAGAACCATCACGGTTATGAATGTAGGTTAACTGTTTATCTTTATTGACTAACTGATAGCCACTAGGCAAAACATAAAAAAAACAGGTCATTTCTTTCAGATTGGGACAGAAGTTTGGCATTAATATCACCAGCCACAATCCAGTTTAATCCCTGATTGGTCACTCTTAGCAGAAGTGTCCTGAGTCGCTTACAAGAACCCGCGAAGACATAGGGAAGAAATGTTATTGCGATTGCATAGCATATAGACATTGATGAGGACCATATTACCGCATTTTATTGCCAGTAAATTATGATCAGAAGAAATAAGCTCAGGTTTCTTAACGAGGCAAACTAAAGTTGCAAGGCCCCCAGAGAGTCGACCGCGCATTTTTTTTTAGCTTCACGTACAAACGTGTGGTGTGGGTGGGTGACCGTTTAAGAGTATCTGTATTGGCTTTAGGTAGAAAATGTTCCTGTAGGAAAACTATATCATAATCAAGAAGCTCATCAATAAGAAGATCTTTGTCTTTGGTTCCGTTAATATTAAGTGAAACAAAGCGAAATCTATTGCCACTAACAATAATTTTTTATCCTTATTCAGAGCTTTTTTTAACCCTGGGCATCTGAGACTATAGGAAACATGATTTCCCCCGCAGTTGGCGAAATTCGGGCTTTCAGTGCAAGGATTATCACGTGTGTTACAATGTCCAGCACCGCACCGTGAACACTTTTGATTAGTCGATGGGAGTGGGCAATTTCTGACAATGTGGTTCGGTGATTGACAACGGTAGCATCTAGGAGGTAACTTCTGAAAACGTCTAATTTTAAAAAGCTCGTACCCCAAACACAAACCTTCGTTTATAGCTTTATTTAAGGCAGCATGGTCTAGAGATTCAAGGCGGAAGGATCCGGAACTTCCAATTTTAGTTGCATCAACGAGACCGAGAGTCATACCAATAAGCTCTGATTTTTGCACAACATCAGGGATATTACAATACCAAGCACTTTTTGATTAAGGACATGAGTGAATACATTTAGCTGACTAATTGCAGCGGCGGCGAGAGAGACGGCTGAGGCTTTATCTCGGGCATGGACTACCCACCTTCTCTTGACAGGATCAGATCTCACACTTACGATACCATCATGACCATCCAGGGTATCAAGGATCTCTTTGCGCTCAATAGGATCTTTGAGGTCAGTAGGTGGTTTTTTTTTAGAATAACAGCATAGGACGGTTTTGAAGAGACAGTACATTCTTGCATTAACGACGGAGGACATCCAATTGTTCCAGGCAGGAGAGGTCTCACACACTCAGACAAAGAGTGTAGCTCAGACAAACAGAAGTTTACACGGCAACTCAACGCACAAAAAGCATCGGCAGGAATAAGTGGTACTTCACTAGGGTGGCGGATAACAAAGACTGGCAGACCAACATCATCAGCATCATACTTTGCAATAGTATCGATAATATCGGAGACACTATTAATAAGCGCATTTGTACCCACTCTCTTAGGCTGAGTAATTTCTGAGACCACACTGGCTAATCATGATAAAACAAAAACATCGCGAAGAAAGGAAGAAAACGAGGACAATTAACAGCCAGTGAAAAAATTGAAAAATTATGCAAATATTTCGGTCAAGACCTCCGCTTGACCGTCCTCAGTGCAGAATAAAACTGATAAAAATATAAAAACCAAACCTTAAAATAAAAACACCAAACTAAAATTGGACGACCCTTTCCTAGTAACGGTGAAAGGGTAACTGAATAAAAAAACACAAGTCTAAATGGCATTTCAGAATTTCATTTTGCGTAAAGCACTCTTAAAGGCTGATCGCTTTCCAGTTTGACTATTATCGGAGACTCTCTTCGATTGCACAATATAACTTTGTGGATGTATGTAAAAACGATCAGAATTAATGATTTTGTCATAAATGGGACTTAGAAAAA